>MU227235.1:1442020-1460286 GCA_018584345.1 Thuja plicata | reverse complement strand
ATATGATCAAAATCATAAGAAATATGCTTAAGAAACATGCATCCTAGCTCTAAATGAAGGTTATAACAATACAAAGTAGAAAGAAGCTATGATGCAATATAAATCTATATGAAAATGAGTAGCATAAAAATGCTTTCAACTCTTCAAAATTAGAAGCATTACAACAATATATTTCATAAAATCAAGGGCCATTTGAGCTCAAAATCCATCATATTTATAGGAGAAATGGAGGAAGGGGAGAAGACTCTAGAAGGGCTGCCATTAATTAGAGTGTAAAACTCATTAATGAGGAGTGGTGGAAGGAATATGTAAGAGCCATTAATGCTTCATTTATGAAAGCATTAATGAGGTAT
Source organism: Thuja plicata (assembly GCA_018584345.1). NCBI lineage: Eukaryota > Viridiplantae > Streptophyta > Pinopsida > Cupressales > Cupressaceae > Thuja > Thuja plicata. Next base: position 1,459,933 of record MU227235.1, on the reverse strand, counting down.
GGGTGAGGGTTTAAGAAGCTTGGGTGAGGGTTTAAGGTCAAGCCTGACAACTTTGACTTTAGGGGGAGGGTTGAATTCCTAATCACACCTTAATGGAGTGTGATAAGCTTAAGGGTAGCTTAGGATTAGGTTTAAGGGTTAAGGAATGTGATTAAGGAGATAGAGATGGGAGGAGAGAGAATGAGTGGAGGGGGATTAGATAATTAGGGTTAATTAGCTAATTAATAAGAATTAGCATGTGAGAAGGGGTTGGGATGAGTTTGAACTCAGGGTTAGATATTTGAGCTTGGTTAGGTTTGAGGGAATATTAATGAAATTAATTATCGTAATAACATATTCACTCAATAATAGGGATTTAATTGATCATTTAAGCTTTTGATTTCTTTGTAATATTTAATTAGGACTATAGCAAAATTGAATCAATTAGGCTAGGGGATTGATTTTGCAAGTGATGAGGTATAAATAGGATTCCATTTAATTCCTTTTAAATTAATTACCTTAGCCAGGTTATGATTTGAACTTATATTAAATTGAATTGATTGGTTTGAATTGGCTAAAGTGATTAATGTAAATTAGTGATTAGATCACTTAGGAGATTAAATCTGATTCGAATGAATTATGCCAGCCAATCGAAGAGTTGTCTGGACATAATTGGGGGTTTGATAACACTTAGGGAAAATAGGGTCTATGTTCAAAGCATACCAAATCTAGGTGGTTACAAACATAATAAAGCAAAGTTGCTAAGTGTAAACCGAGCCTTGTTGGTAACCGAACAAAGTGAACAAGTTGTTTGCAACACCGAAACCCGTCAGTAAAAGCAAGAGGTATAACAACCACCCTAAAATGTGAAGATGTCACCAAAGGGAAATTGAAGTCTTAACTGACAAACTCCATATTTACACACCGAGGAGTTGGTAAGCATTTATGACTCATTTTTACTTCAAACGACTATAAAAGGGTGACAAAACATACTCATTGTTCACCACGACCAGAGCAGAGTGACGAGAGAAAATTTTGGATAAACAATGATAGGACCACAGAGTGAGATCAACTAAACCACCAACACTCCAAAGAAGATTAGAAACAACAATTGGTGTATATAGTAATTTCTACAACAACCAACAAATTTGTTTATGTATTTCTCAAAAAGCCCTAAATATAGAAAAATGGCCATGACTTCAAGAACTGTGAAATCAAAGAGCACCAAGAAGGATGAGTTTAAGATCATCAAGAATTTGACATGTGAAGAACTACATTACAAGATACTCCCTGAGGTTGCTTCACAACCCGATGATGCTAGAGCATTCTCATGAATAATAGCTAGGGTTTTGCTCCTCGAAGACGGTCGAGCATTCATACACTGCAAGATTGTAGAAATAGGTGATTCAAAGGTTGAACAAGCTTATAAGAAGCTATGCAATGAAGATGGAACTTTAAAAGATGAGCATAAAAATATAGAAGTGAAAGGGATCACTAATGCCCTGTTATTCCTTAAGGTCTTCAAAACTGAGTGGATTCGGTTAGTACTAAGCTGAATGCACAATCACAAACTATGGTTGGACAAACCAAAGATGATAATCTGAGATGTTATCCATGTAGTCAATAGTTACCCTTTAACCCAAAATGTAAAAGAACTAAAGCACCCACCCAAGGTTGAGACTGAAAAGATCACAAGAGCCAAATGGGATGACAGAGGATTGAAGGTTTCCACCATTACTGATGATGAGTTGAAATTCAAAGCATGTGTTCTAGGCTACAAATTATTTCAAGCTAGCAGGATGAAAAACATAGCATCCAGTGTAGTAGACACAACTTACAAGATTGTGAAGAAGGGAACTCAGTTGGACTTATCCAAACTTCTATTGAACTAGTTAGAAGAAAATTTGAAGACTATAAGGAATGAAAAGTCAAACACATGTAAGTTTGGCTCACTTATTATGTGCATATTCTTGTACTTTCAATAAAAATTACCATCGGTAGGAGATGTCAAATGGGATAGCACAAAATCAGTCACCATGCAGATCAATGAATACATAGCCTCACTGGGAGATAATTTTGAGATAGTCATGGATGAATACTTTAATGTATTCAAAGACCGAATGTATAAAAGGGTAAGGATCCCTGAGAAACTCATTGAGAAATTAAAAGATGAAATGTGTTTCATGGTTGATACAGACAACACATATATCAAACCTACTGAACCAAGGAAAACATGTCTTCAACCATTAGAATATGAGATAAATATAGGTCAAGAATCTAAAGCAATCAATGCCTTGTTAAATGAACCATTAGATAAGAAAAAATCTAAGTTTGGAACTTATGAGGAGGCCAAATCAAGAATAAAATCTAGCCTAGTTGTTAAGAAAATTGTCAGGAAAAAGGACAAAATGGTCAAGAACCTTAAGAAGATACTGTCGGCAACAGAGGAAGAAACTGAGCAGGAAGAAGTTGAAAAGGAGGAAGAAACCAAAGGACAACTATCTATCGGTGAAACTAAAGAAAAGAATGACTCCGAGGTCATAGAGTCAGATTCACCACCTCCTCCACCAACCAAGAAGCCAAGAACAACAAATACTTATAGAACAAGAAATCAAACATCTAAGGATTCAATTCCTTCACCTTTGAAGAAAGGAAAATTTAGAACATACAAGAGAAAAGTGGCTACACCGAAAAGAGGGCCAAAAAAAAGAATAAGGAAGCTCATCAAAATCCAAGAAGATATTGAGGACACCGAGAAAGATGAAGCTATAGAGGTAGAAAATATCAAGGTTAAAGCTCTAGAAATCATTGATGACATATGAAAATCTATTGCAAATTCAGGATCTATCACAATTTCTAAGATTAGAAGATGGTTGAAACTAGATCCAAAAAATCAGAACAAGGTTGAAGATGCCATCATAGAAAATATGTACAAGTTCAAATATGTACCGATTTAGTTTCAAGGCAATAATTTACCAAGGGAACTCTTGGACAGACTGTACTCTAGATGGACACTTTATTTGAAGAATGAGAAGGAAATAAGAGAAAGAGTACTTGTTACTCTCATGCCTTCTAAATCCAAGAATGAATAAATTGATGAAATGATGGAGAACCATAAAAAGGAGTTCTCACCAAAGTTGGGAGCCTACAAATTTCTTGAAGGGAAGCTTATAGAGCTTGAACAAGAGAGCCACAAGAAATGGATTAAAATACTCAAAAAACCTACTGAGAAAGATAGCCCCAAGAAAGAACTACAATAGAAAAATGTTGATAAGGAAACTCAAGAATAGATAATAATCAAAGATGTAGAGGATGATACATTAGTTGAGTTAGAAAAAGGAAAAACAAGACACAACCGACAACAAAAATATGGATGTTGCAGATGAAACATGGCCTGACACCACAAAGGAAAACATTGTGGATAACACTATCATTGACATTACCAATGATCCAACAAAAGAAGTAAACAAAGATGAAGATGTCAATATTACCAAGGAATCAACCAATGAGCAAGACACAATAGTTGATAATGCATAGGTGAACATACCAAGCAACATGCCAATATTGATACAAGCTATCAATAGTCTACAAGAAAAAGACAAGTCACATGTAAAATACATTCACGAGGATGCAACGGAAGAGGGAAAGAAAGACTACACCGATGATCAGAAGGACATCAGAGACACTCACACAGTAATCGATACTGACAAGGTTAGATGAGGAGATACAAAGCAAGCATATGGAGACACAACAGAGAAGGATGCACATGCAAAGATAGATGAAGTGCATAAGGACACTGATGAAGGAGATAAACCTAAATATGGAACTCCTAAGGAAACTGACAAAGTTGCTACCGATAATGTGAAGGTTAATGTGGAGATGTCTATAGACACCTGACAAGCTAAAACTGAAACAATGCAGCAAACATAAGCACAACAAGTAAATTCATCAAGCACAATGGACAAAGCCAAGAAATTGGTAATGGTACTGCATTCAAGTGAAACTCAAAATAAGAAGAAGAAATCCAAGAAGAATAAGTTGGAAGTCACTTTGGATGAAATCATTGAGATACCAAAATGTGACCCAACCACACTAGATTATGAAGCATTGAAAGAATACGGTGAAATATGCCAAAGGAAGGCATTACAGGAGAAGTTGAGGAAATAGCACTGAGACTCCATGGTACTGGAAACAACAAGGGACATATTACACCAAATTGTATCCTGACATTGATATTGATTATAATAAGCCAATACTTGATCAACTATCCACTCTCACCAAAGAAATTACAACACAGAACATCGATGCAAAGAAGGAAATTGAAGAGAGAGAAGAGAAGAAGTACCAACAGAAACTTATTGAGAACATCAACTAAGAAGTGGCAGTCAACAAGGTAAAGCTTTCAAAATTCATTACTGAATTAGATCCAATTATAACTGAAGCTATTTCGTTGATTCAAAAACTAAGCACACTAGAAAATTTCACTAAAGAGAATAGTGAAAACATAGAAAAGTTAGATTCAGATCTAGCTAACCATGCTAATAGCTTAACCACCAATGGAGACAATGCACTAAAGCTGCATTATGATAAAATCATTGAAATAAAAAGGTTAAGGCAGGAACTGTGGGAAGAAGAGACACACTTTAGGGAAGAAGTCACCGAGCTCCAAGCTCAAATTCTACTGAACCTTACACTGCTTCAATAGCACATGAGTTCAGCAAGGAAACTAATAGCAACCCCCGAGATGTCTGTAGTAGACAACATCTACGATATGCATTCCAAGATCACACTTGAGCACATGGCTGTAGAGAACTTGAAGGAAAAATGGGAGAAAATTATGGAAGACATGAAGTCTTCACACTCTCACATTTTTGATAAGCTATAAGGTATAGACCTTTGCCCTTAATATCAAAAAAGGGGGAAAATGATATGTATTTAGATGGGAAAATGATATGTACTGTATAAAGGGAAATATATGATATGTATAGATAGGAAACTATATAGTACTAACGAAAAAGGAGATATATCGACATATACATAGCAGGAGTCAAGAAATGACTAAGGATTATATATGTTGTACATACTTAACATTTTGTTAGTATTTTACACATATCGGTTTTTTATACTAATGTCAAAGGGGGAGATTGATGATATTATTTTTCCATTAGTATGCAAACAACACTTTTGGTAAGCATACACCGAAAGAAAAGACACAGACCAAACCAAAAATTAGATATAAAGAGATCATCGAAAATGACTAAGTACAAAGAGAACCAATGACACAACTTTGTGTGTACATCAAAAATGCAAAGTTAGAAGGATAAAGAGGAACTCGAAAGAGGAAGCTGACGTGCAAGATAGAGTGAAAACCTAGAGATAGTTAAAGAGAAAAATGAGAGACAGTTAAAGAGAAAACTGAGAGAACAGTTCAAGCAAGGAACCTGAAAGACAGTCAACTGATTTCAGAGCATAATCGACCGTCAGAAATTGAGAGTCAGTTGCAGCCCGCAAAAAGTGGATTTGACTTCCACGTAAGATAAAATAGTCTTATTCTATTTATAGAATCTTGATTTGTTTTTAAAACCATTTCTTTAGGGACAAGAAACATGAATGTAAGTGCTTTAAACAATCTAACTAATTTAAAACACATAGACAAGGAGATCAAGGTAAAAGTTGTGAACTTTATCTTAGAGTTAACATTATTTTTCGTGAAACTTGATGATGTCAATCCATCTTATAAATAGATGATGAAATCATTCATTATACATGTGTGAATATAGAAGAGAGGATGAATGAAGCCTATGAGCACATCTGTGGATCAGATTGAAAGTTTCATGAACCATAATAGAAAAAGGTGAATTTGGTTATCAGAACCAAGAACAGAGGCTACCGAGAATCAAAGGTATTATTCAATCACAATAAGTGATAATATCATTCATGTAAACTTAAATGGATCTGTATCAACAATAGGAGATTGCATTCACCAGGTCAAATTTTAATTTTCTATCATTCTAACAAGTGGATCAAAGTGTAAAAATCCTTTCAAGGAAGGTGGATTTAACAGTCCAACTATAAATCTCTTAACCAAGTGCACACTCAATAGTGTTGCTAAAGCTCTTAACTGAGTAGAATTTAACAGGTGTCCATAGATATTCTTAACAGGGTAGGTCATCAGAAGTGATTGAATTGTAAGCCTTAACCAATCCCTTCCAATCTGCAGATAGTGAAGGTTTTGTGGGTGCCATCCCCACCATAGTTTTTAATTCCTAACAGTAGTTTTCTATGATAACATATCTTGTGTTATGTGTCAATTACTTTCATGAATGTTTCTATGAATGTTCACATGTATGTTACATTTGTGAATTGATATAACTCACATCAAGATAGTATAGATTAGATGAATGGAAATACAATTGATTCCACAAAGGTTAATTGATTAAAGGATACAAAATTTTTAGAGGTACTGACTCACCCCTCCCCTCTCTGTACACACTTCCCATTAATTCCAACATGTTAAGCCTTGTCAAGTTGGCATTAATATCCTTTCAAATAAATAATAAAACTCATGTCTGTCGGTTGCATATAACCATTTATCCATAAAATATAAGGTGATGAAGGTATATTCCTAGGCTACTCCGGTAAAAGAAAAGCATATAAACATTTGAATCTTTCTACTCATAAAGTCATAGAAAGTGTGCATGTGAGGATTGATGAGTTTGCAGAAAGAGGTGAAGAACATAGCAGTAAAGAGTGCCCTTAGGATTACATAAAATTTTTATATTATGAACCTGATATTATACTTAAGACACAAGAAATGGTGATTGGATAGCATCCCTGTCAACCATTGAATTCATCTACAGAAACCCAAATAGTTCAACCTGAGTTGCAACTTGTGCAACCCGATTTGTTGGTAGAGGAAATGGAGTCATAGACAGAAGGAACTGAGTCTTAGATAGAGCCACCTAAGTCTCAGACAGAGGTGCTTGAGGTTCAGATAGTGGAACTCGAGTATCAGACATAAGAATAGAACAAAACTTTAGAGCATGGTGAACCTAGTGGAACAAGCTTAGAATCAAGAAGGAAGGATCATGTACTTTCAAAATATGTCAGAAGGCATCATGCACCAAAACAAATAATTAGAGATCAGACATAAGGTGTAATGACAAGGAACAATATTAAAGGTACATGTTTTCTTAGTGAAACTGAACCTAGAACTATTAAAGATGCATTGAATGATGAAATTTGGATCAAAGCAATGAATGAAGAAATTGAGCAGATAGAAAAGAACAAAACCTGGACTCTTGTACCTCAGCCAAAAGATAAGAATGTGATTGGTACTAAGTGGGTTTTCAAAAACAAGATGAATGAAAAAGGAGAAGTTTCCAAAAATAAGGCAAGATTAGTATGTAAAGGACATGCTCAAGAAGAGGGTATTGATTATGGAGAAATTTTTTCTCTTGTTGTAAGAATTGAAGGAGTCAGAACTCTTCTAGCATATGGTGCACACAAAGGGTACAAGGTATATCAAATGGATGTAAAATCTGCATTCCTAAATGGAATTCTTGAAGAGGAAGTCTACATTGAGCAACCTGAAGGTTTAATAGATCCTAACAAAAGGAATATGGTATGTAAATTAGACAAAGCATTGTATGGATTGAAGCAAGCTCCTAGAGTCTGGTATGAAAGAATGCATGGTTACTTGATAAGCATTGTATTTTAGAGAACTAATGACAATAGTAGCTTGTACATCAAAGAAGGACCTCAGAACAAGATTTTGTTAGCAAAAATATTTGTTGATGACATATTGTTTACTGGACATGATGACTTATGCAGAGCATTCTCTGAAGCTATGAGTAAGGAATTTAAAATGTCTATGTTTGGTGAAATCAAATTATTTGTTGGTTTACAAGTTTATCAGATGAAGGATTGTATCTATATTACCTAGTCTAAATACATCAAAGAGATACTGAATAAATTTGGGATGGAGGACTCCAGACCAGTTGGAACACTTATGCCTACTGGATATAAGTTTTCTTAGGATGATGATTCAAAGGAGGTAAACCAAACTACCTATAGATCCATGATTGGTAAACTTCAATATGTTGTTCACACCAGACCTAATATTGCATTAGCATTTGGTATTGTTGCAAGGTTTTCAACTAATCCTAGAGAGAATCATTTGATGGCTATCAAAAGGATTCTGAGATATCTTAAGGGTACTAAAGGTTATGGATTATGGTATAAAAAAGGAGGAAACTTTTATTTGAAGACTTTTACTGATGTTGATTGGGCTAGAAGTGTTGATGACAGAAAGAGAACAAGTGGTGGAGAATTATTTCTTGGAAAAAGGTTAGTCTCTTGGAAAAGCAAGAAACAAAACTATATTTCTCAATCTACAACAGAAGTAGAGTATGTTGATGCAACAGTAAACTGTTCAAATATCATATGGTTCAAACAACTATTGTCAGGTATGAAGGTGGAAATTACAGAACCAATTATTATCTACTATGACAACACCAGTGCTATTAATATCTCAAAGAACCCCGTGATGCACACTAAGACTAAAAATATTGCAATAAAGTATCATTCTTGAGAGAATTGGTTTAGGACAAGGAAGTCAGATTGGAATATGTGAATACTAAAGAACAAATTGCAGACATATTCACAAAACTATTACCTAAGGATGCATTTTTGTATCTTAGAGGAAAGCTAGGGGTAATTCCCCTAGTTGAGGCTCACTAAAACATAGTTTAGTGATGCATCAACCGAGCTACAGAACATACTTAACATGTTGATGCAAATATTTAGAGCTTATTACATATGAATCAGTACAGACAGGTACATTACAATTTCATTGGATATGTTAGTTGGTGTCTTTGGCATTGGTTTTCAAAGAGGGAGAGATTATTGTATGTCATAATGATCAGTGAAAGAGGGAGAGATTACTATATGTTAGTAAAGATTACTGATGGAGAGATTGATGACAGAGGGGAACTTTATCAAAGACAAAGATTAATGTAAGAGGGAGTTTTTGGATGAAAATTAGAATGAAGCTAAAGAAATTAATATAAATTGGATGAGAATAATAATAAAGCTAAGGAAATTAATAAAAATTTCATTCTTATGTCTGATGCTCTATAATTCTTTGTATTATGACATTTTGTGTTTCCATCAATGTCAAAGAGGGAGATTGTTGATGACAATTATTCAATTGTGTATTGTCATTGATGTTTACACAAGTATAATGATGTTTACACAAATGTCTAATCCTATCCAAGTATAGTTAGTTCATGCCGAGCACTCTCAGGCATTGAAGAGGACCAAAGTGATTTTCAATTCTAACCGAGTTCACTTGGGCGTTACAATTTTGGTTGGGCGTTGAAGGATTTCAGTGTTGAGCTCATAGGAGACTAGCATTCTACTGATGTAGCAGATAGTTCTTTATTTCTTTGTTTCATCCTCTTGTGCTAATAATACTCCTAATGATGTAGCTATAGATGAAATATAGAGGAGTAATGGCCTTCCATGAATAGGCACCATAGGAATAGGACGAGTAGCTAGGTACCCTTTTAGTTCTCTGAAGTTGGCTTCACAGTGTTCATCCCATTTGAAGGTGACCCCTTTATGTAGTAATTTGGTAAAGGGTTGTGCTCTGTCAACAAGTTGTGACATGAATCTCCTAATTGATTGAAGTCTCCCTTGCAATGTCCTCATTTGATTAATGTTGCGTGGAGGAGTCATCTCTAGAATAGCCTTGACTTTTGTAGGATCTACCTCAATTCCCTTTACTAAAATAATAAAACCTAAGAGCTTTCCTGATTGGACCCCAAAGGCACACTTATTTGGATTGAGCTAGAGTTGAAACTGCTCCATTCGATCCAATATTTTTCTCAAGTCAGCAATGTGAGTGCTCCTTTCTTTGGATTTGGCTAAGGTGTCATCCACGTAATCCTCCATGTTTATATGCATCATATCATGGAATATAGTAGTCATTGCTCTTTGATATGTAGCACTGACATTCTTTAAACCAAATGACATGATGTTCCAGCAAAATGTGCCCCATGCACATGTAAATGCAGTCTTATCTTGATCCTCGGGGGCAATTTTTATTTGATTATAGCCTGAGAATCCATGCATTAGTGAATACATCTGGTTGCCTGCTATGAGGTCTATGATCATATCTATATTAGGCAATGGGAAGTCATCCTTTGTACATGCCTTGATTAAGTCTCTGAAGTCGGTACAAATCCTGATAGATTTATCAGATTTAGACATAGGGACCACATTGCAGATCCATCCTGCGTAAGCAATGACTATGATAAATCCGACTATCAACAATTTCTCTAGCTCCACGTTTACTAGAAATGCAACATGAGGATGCATCTTTCTAAGTTTTTGTTTCATAGACTTGATCCCGGGAGCTATAGATAAGTGGTGCATGATTAGATTAGGATCTAGTCCAGGCATATTCATATAAGACCATGCAAAGTTGATCTTCTTTTCCCTTAGGAACTCTGTGAACTGTGTCTTCTCTTCTTCTAATAAAGATTGTGCAAGGTGTACTATTTGAGGATCTTCAATTGTGCCCAAATTAACTGGCTATGTTGGTTCCATCAGAATTGAAGACCTTTCCTAAAAAATGTTCAGGGAGGATATCAAGAATCTCATCCTTTGGTGCCTTTGAGAGGTTTTAACCATTGTATACATATTTTATTTTTACTATTTTAGGACCTAACACTGCCACAACATTGTTTTCACCATCAGTCCCCTTTTTCTTTTTATTTTTTAATTTTTGACTAAGATACTTGATATCCTCCTGTGACATGTTTTCGCTCCTTGCATTGGTGGAAGAAGGGTAGGGTTCACAAGCATTTAGATAGAAAGCCAAGGTGTAGTCATTGGTAAATTTGAGATTAGGAGTATGATCCGCACTAGTCCAATCAATTAGGTTGGGGTGTATCAAAGACAAGGAATCAGACTCTATGAAGGAAATCATCACGTTAGAATCAAGACCATTAACTGACATGACATGTTTTGTTAAGTTAATTTCTTCAATGTTTAGATCAATAAGAGTGAGATCGTCATAAAAAGGGTCGTTGTTAGTTATATGCAGACCAAACTCTAGTGACTCGTGAGTAGAAATCTCATCATCATCTCTCCATAAAAGGAGGCTTCTTGCTTGTAGCCTCTAAAATTCTTCTAGATTTATGAGAACACTAGTCTCTTCATTAATGATTGGGGGAAGGAACTCTTCCTCTGCTTCAGTTTGTTCCATGCAGTTTGTTCCATATATCAAAGGTAGTAGGGCATTCCTTAACTTTATCAAATTTGAAATAGCTGAGTGCAGAGGCTATATCAATCATCATTATGTTGTGATCATTCATGTCTATCATTTGATCCACACTCAAAGGTCTTGATGGTTCCACATACCTATGGTCCAAGAATTTCAAACCAGTATCTCCAATTGTAGATAGATGTAGTCTCATCAAATCTTTCCATGTTGCAAAATTGTCTTTGTTAAGCTTCGAGATCTCCCTTCTATAAGACATCTCTGATCTTTAGCTTAGGCCTTGAAACCTTCCCTGAAAGCACCAAATTCTCTAATACCAATTGTTGGAAGTGATTTGAGTAATTAAGAGGGGATGGGTGAATCAGTTACCACAAAAATAAATCCACGTCCCTTATATGTCTTAAAAAAACCAGTCACTGTTTCTCGGTTAACACATATATTGTACTATCACTCGGTTAACATAGAAAATCTTAAGATATTAACTGTGATTATCTTTAGTAATTAATTGTAGAAACAAAAACCATAAAGAAAATTAAATGTACATAGATAACACCAATATTTAACATAGAAACCCAATATGGGAAAAACCACCAATTGCAACTAGTCACTATTTTTCACTCTTCTAAAGTGAGCCCTGTTAGGATCCAACCCTGTTAAAGATTAAAATAACACACTATTAGGTGTGACCATGTTAGATGATTTAATCACCCTATAAGGAGTGGCCTTGTGAGAGGTCTTTAAACACTTCAATGTAGAAATGTCACCTTGTGATAGGTTTTACAAAAGACTGTTAAGTCTACTCTTTTAAGATATTTTGATCACTGCTACAATTGTTAGAAAGTAACAATGGATTAACCTATTTTGATAAGCAACTATATTTTCTAATTTAGATCTCTGTTTTGGATTAAATACTTGATCCTTACTAATTGAATATTCTGTTGTAGTCCTCTGTGTTCTTTCCTAAATCATAATCCCATTTGATTTTGCCTTCACTCTTCATATCATAAACACACACTATCACTCACTTTTTTTTCAATCCAAACTTGACCTTATATTTATATGTTAAGCCTTGTCAAGTCAGACTTAATATACTTTCAAATAAATAATAAAATTCATGTCTATCGGCTGCATATAACCATTTATCCATAAAATATAAGCTACTGTTAGTCGGATGACATTAACTATTTTACTTGGTCAACACTGAAATCCTTCAACGCCTGAACAAAATTGCAATGCCCAAGTGAACTCGGTTAGGATTGAAAATCACTTTGGTCCTCTTCAATTCCTAAGAGTGATTGGCATGAATTGACTGTGATTGGACAGAATTAGAAATTCGTGTAAACATCACTACACTTGTGTAAACTTCAATGACAATACACAAATGAATAATTCTCATCAACAAATATGTGTCCTCCTTCCAGTAGACAAGATAGTGGTTTGTATAAAGATGATAGTTTTCAAGTGAAATATTTAGAGAATTATGATATGGATATACAAACCACTAACAAGGTTCAGAATGATATTTCTTTTGAAGAGAAGAATATGGATCATGACATGGAGTTTCCATGTTTTGATACTAATGATGCTAAATCTTGTTCTTTTTCTATTCCTGATTTGTCTCCTCTTACAAAAGGTAAAAGTGATTTGCAGATGATCCCTAATGTTTATGACCATCCTAATTCTCATGTTTCTCAGATGTTTGTCTCCTATCCTTTGGAGAATGGGCTAGATCATGTCTCAGGTGGTGAGTGTCCTCAATGTTTGCATGAGGTTTAATATGATGATTACTCCATTGACATGCAACCTATTGATATGAATAGATCAAATGATGATGACTCTAGCTACATGGCAGAGTATGAGTGCTTTTCTCAACTGGATGGTGTTTCTCCCAGATATGGAAGTGCATTAGGCATTTCTAATTATTGCATTGGATCTCAATTTTTTCTAATTGATGAATGCAATGTACATATGCCACATTTTTTCATATGTCTGATTTAAGATATGTTCTCACAACTTGGCCATTCCTTCAATTACGTAATCTCCAGATTTAACCATGGGTAAAGTTTAACTTTTTGAGTCTTGATGTTTTACACAGTCACTGAATCTCGTGATAAAGCTTGGGTTAGGTTTTGTGCTCTGAGATTCAACAAGATGTTGCCACATGTTTCCAAGGATAGATGAATCTAAGGGCTTGCACTAGATCTTAGAATGTAACTAGAGGTTAAGAAATGTTCTCACGACTTTGAGTTTCCCACAGTCGTGCAATCTTGGAATGGACCATGAGTCAAGTTAAGCTAGCATTAGTTGTCTAAGATCAAGCGAGAACCATTGATGCAATGTTGATCATGTGGTTTGCGTTTAATCTCACAATGAAATGATCAGGTACATATATGTCTTAAGATTTAGCATAGACCGTTGATGCAAATCTAATCTTGTGGCTAGCACATTATCTCACAATTAAATGAGCAAGTACAGAAAGATTCAGAGACTTAGCACAAGATGTCAATCATGCCTTAATATTTTAGTGTGCGCTTAATCTTGGAATGTGACCTATGTTAAGTGGAATGTTTTCATGACTTGGTGATTCTCTTTAGTCACATGATCTCCAGATGAACCTGAGTTAGGATCAAGTTAATGTGAATTTTCCAAGGATCAGATCAGAACCATTGATATGTCTTGAATCTAGCGGTGTGCATGTAATCTCCCAATATACCCAGAGTTAAAGAAAATGTTCAGTGACTTGGAGATTACACAGTCATGCAATCTCCAGATAAAGTCAGGTTAGAAGCTAGTCAGAGACATGTTAGAAGCCGAGGACAAAGATAAACTAAAATGAAGACAAGTCAGATTTAATCCAATGGACAACGTAAAGCCTCGAAGATAAAGTGATCGAAATCTAGTCATTAAGGCATTGTACCTTGCTGCCACGTGTCCAATTAGATTTTGAGCTAGGGTAACTTAAGAGGATCTATGAATATGTTTTAAAGATATGCAGAGGCTTTATTTTGACCGTCCAATTTATTGTCTGTTCCACTTGTAGCCATTATAACTAAAATTCAAATATTTAAATACTTACTTAGAGGGTTTCATGGAGGTGGACTCAGATATTTGATCTCAGAGCTATAAATGTTGTGATCTAATCTTATGGATCAATTCTGAACAACTTTTGAAGAATATAAGGATACAAATCTAATATCTAGAGATGCGTTGAAGACCAGAGTTGATAGATAAGAGTTTTATAATCAAAGGATAAGTACATACAACAACGCCTGGTTTTTTTTGCATTTATGTGAGCTACTTTCATAGTTGTTCTTGGGAATTCTTCAACTTTAGGGTACTGCACTCACATCCATGGATTACGAAAAATTGATTTCAGATCAAATTTACATAGATTGAAGAGAAGAGATAGGGTTTTCAACTTGACAACATAATTGAATTGTTGCATTAAATTTTTTGTAAACCCCAGCCTTAAATGGTCCAAAGCTTGTATCATTCTTGTTTTTATAAAGTAATATTCAAGACTATTTAGAAAGGGCTCGATAATTGGGAAAGTAGAAAGCATTAGGCTTATACTTGTTTCTAGTCTAGGATATAATAGATGTATTTTAGATTGTATTGAGATAGAATAGAAATATTATGATCTTTTTGTTAGAATACTTTAGGGATAACTGAGAGGGGGGGGGGGTGAATCAGTTATTTGCAACATTAAATCTTTTGTACTTATTAATCCAGACTGATATAAATTATATGCACATTCAGATAACACATCACACAACACATCAATTTGATTACAGGGAAACCAAATGGTAAAAACCCCGGTGGGAATTAGTACCCACAAAGAACTATACTGTTTATAGTAATCCCTGTTAAAAGATTCTTCAACCCTGTTAGGATTTGTTCAATACAATGAAGTAGTATAGTTGACCTGGTTAAGGGTCGAAACCTGTTAGGAGTCTTTTACAATAACCCTATTAGGGGTGGTGGACTCACTATCCAAGTGGTGAAGGCTACAACCTTCTGAATATTTGATACACACTGTATCAATAAGATGAACTGTTGTATGTGACACTGCTTGTCTGATTAGTTCCTTTTATATGCCGATGCTTTAACCTCTTGTAAAGAAATATAACAATCTACTCTATATTCTGAATGCTTCAACATAAGTATCTATATTATCAACATATGATAAATATAGCTCTGCTACTTTAACACTCTGCTCTGCTACTTTAACACTCTGCTCTACTTTTCTAATCTCTGGCTTTCACAACTCTTCTAATCACAAATGACCTTCTATAAGTACATACACCAAGTATGAGATCATGGGACCTATTAGACAACTCTTCATAATATCCTTTTCATCTCTACTAAGCACGCAAGCATAATTACAACCGCGCAAGTCAATGCTGAACAGACACATCACTTCACTAAGTTAGCTTCATCAATTTTACCATAACTTTGTAATATTCTTGAAATATGTTTGGCATGTTTAGATTAATATCAAAAACTCATAACTCATCATGAATATACACATTCATATCTTGAAGATAGGTGCAACTCGATCAACACATTACATATGTCTGCCTTAAACCGTTATTCCTCTAGAACTGTAACTGTCAATAACAGAATTACATATCTTTACTGAAACTTCATATCTGGGTCTGCATGTATGAACATAGTATAGTAAACATGTCAACAACATGTATCTATCCACGCTAGTCTTCATGTCATCATATGGATAAGCACATACATAAGTACTGCTGTGTATTATATGTTGTCATCAATGACAAACATACAATCAATCAACTGTTCAGAATCAAATCTCCAACAATCTCCCCATTTGGCATTGATGGCAACATATGATAAAAACAACTTCTATTCATGGTGTCTTCTTTCTTTTTACAATCTTCTCAATATCCTCATCAAAGATTCATCTACACTACTGCCGTTGTGTAGACTGTGTTTTATATGTATACTCCCCCAAAGTATATGCTCCTTGTATGTGTTCCTTGTTTTATCTCTTTGTTTGTGTTCCTTATTTTTAGTACATACTCCCCCATTGACATCAATGGAAAAAGGTGTCATAAACCATTATGTACAGGTACTACTCCAGAAGTAGAGTAGTCAACCATTCATCAGTCACACAAGACTGATGTACTTGCTGCTTTTTCTAATCAGACTTAGGAGAGGGAATTACTCCCAACTTATCCCTTAGATACTCAAAAGTATCTTTTGCTAAAGGCTTTTTGAAAATTTCTGCTAGCTAATCTTTTGTGCTTACATAGTCCAATGTTACTTCCTTTTCTGAAACTTTTCCTCTCAGATAATGGTACTTGATCTCTATGTGTTTTGTCTTTGCGTGCATCATAGGGTTCTTAAACATGTTGATAGTACTGGTGTTATCACAATGAATAAAAATAGGATATTCAACATGAATACCAAGTCTTTAACCATCTACTTGATCCAAACAATTGTTGTACAATTTAGTACTGCTGCAACATATTCTGCCTCTGCGGTTGATTGAGAAATACAATTTTTCTTCTTTCTTGTCCAAGATACCAAATTTTCTCCAAGAAATACTTCTCCTCCTGAAGTGCTCTTCCTATCATCAATACAACCTGCCCAATCTACATTAGTATACACGTGAAGTTGTGTATTCTCTGATTTAGGATACCATAAACCATAGTCTATAGTTCCCTTAAGATATCTGAATATTCTCTTGATTTCCATTAGGTGATTATGCTTGGGTTCAACTGCAAATCTTCCAACAATACCAACTTCATTAGATATGTCAGGTCTTGATTGAGTTAGATAAATAAGCTTTCTAATCATAGATTTGTACAATGTTTTATCAATTGTTGTAGAGTCATCATCTTTTGAAAGTTTACTTCCTGTGATCATAGGAGTGCCTACTAGCTTGCAATCCTCCATCTTGAAAGTTTTCAATATTTATTTCACATATCTTGACTGATTAATGAATATGCCTTTATCTGTCTGATTTACATTTAGTCCTAAAAAGTATTTTATAGGACCAATCATGCTCATTTCAAATTCATTCTGCATTTATTTTGCAAATGTTATACTAAGCTTGTCATTACCTCCAAAGATAATGTCATCAAAAAATATGGCAACTAATAGTAGTCCATCAGGTGTTTCTCTTGTGAACAAGTTGCAATCTGCTGCTCCTTTCTTGAATCCAATCTTGGTGAGATAACCATCTAGTCTCTCATACAAAGCTCTTGGAGCCTGTTTAAGTCCATAAAGTGCTTTCTTCACTTTGCATACCATGTCTGGTCTATCTGAAAGGTTAAATCCTTCAGGATGTTCTATGTAGACTTCTTCTTTTAAGTCACCATTCAAAAAGGCTTATTTGACATCCATTTGATAAACTTTAAAGTCTTTTAAAGTTGCATATGCCAAAAAAATTTTTATGGCTTCTAGTCTACTCACAAGGGCAAATGTTTTAGTGTAGTCTATTCCTTCTCTCTGCGCATATCCTTTACATACTAATCTTTCTTTTTTTCTTATTGCTGTACCTTCTTCATTCATTTTGTTTCTGAAAATCCACTTTGTTCCAATCACATTTTTATCACTTGGTCTAGGAACCAATTCCCATGTGTCATTCTTGATTATCTGATCTAGTTCTT
>MU227235.1:1372725-1429045 GCA_018584345.1 Thuja plicata | reverse complement strand
GTGTTAACAGAACTACAGGAAAGAGCCCATTTCAGATTGTCTATGGAATACATCCAAGAGGAGTTTGTGAACTCAGAGAACTAAAAGGACAAGGAGTAGTAAGTGGACATGCTGATGATTTTGCACAGTCCATGAAAGAGATACATGATCAAGTAAAGAAGAGTCTGATTGAGTCAAATCAGAAATTGAAAGGAAAAGTAGATGAAGGAAGGAGAGAAGTCCAATTTCAGATTGGAGATCTGGTAATGGTACATCTGAACAAAGCCAGATTACAGAAGGGGATACCTACTAAGTTGCAAAGAAGGAGAATAGGTCCCTGCAAAATTTTGGAAAAATATGGGCATAATGCCTATAAAATTGATTTACCTAACCATTTGGATATATCACCTGTTTTTAATGTGCAGGATTTGATTCCATACAAAGGACCAGTGATACCTGAGAACATTCAGCAGAAGGAGATAGGAAAAGATGTCCAAGACATCCAGGTTCAGCCTAAGTCCAAGTTGTAGCAGAGAAAATTCTGGATTCCAGGATTCAGAAGACAACTAGGCATAGGGTATACAAAATAGCATGCAGAAGATATGGAATTAGTTCGGCATTGCTGCCGACCAGTTCAAGCTGAATTTTTCTGTCTTAGAGAGGGGGGGAGTATGGTGCAGAGCACCCTAGGGTTAGCTAAAAACCCTAGCCCCAACATTTTGATAACAGTTTTGATACAAGTCTTTCAACGAGAAAGTCATATTTTGCCTAGTCGCTCAGTCGCGGAGCCAGCAGAGAGCAGCAAAAGGAATGCATCGCACACTCGCGAGCTAGTTATGAGTTAAGTCTATTAGTGCACGAGTGCGCGACGAGGAACTAGTTGCTCAGTCACAGATGGCTAGCAGGGAAAAATAGTGCGCGACAATGCGACGAGCATTGGATCGCTCAGTCGCCAGGCAAAAGTCAGCTCGGGGAAGTGCGTAGCGAGTGCACGATGGGTGATCAATCGCTCAGTCGTGAAGACAAAAAGTTAAGTCATGGTGTGCAAGTGAGAAACACCCGATGCATCGCCAGGTCATAGAAGAAAAGGCATCTCATCTCCAGACAGTGCGATAGCGCGACACTGAGCCCATCGCTCAGTTGCAGAGTAGATAACAGCTCGAGTAGAAACATAGCGAGTGCGCGACTGATCGTATTGCTCAGTCGCAAAGGAATGAATAGCTCGGGTTATAACATGGCGAGTGCGCGACTTGAGCTCATTGCTCAGTCCCCGAGATATGGCCAGCTCAGATTGAAGTGCAGCGAGTGCGCGACTAATGTGCATCGCACACTCGCAAAGCAAGAAGCAGTTAGGGAAAAAGCAATGCGAGTGCGCGACATGAGCTCATCGCTCAGTCGCAAAGGAAAAGATAGAACGGGTAAAGACATTGTGAGAGCACAACAAGAAGGTCATCACTCAGTCGCAGAGCAAAATGTAAAAGGTGATTTTCATTCGCGACTACGCGATGGAAAACAGAACAGTCAAATGGTCAAATATGCTAACGTGTCAGAAGGAGAAGACATTAAAAAGTCTTAACCACCAAACAGAAAAAGGAATGACACAAAGGAAAAGAGATGACCAGAGTGTCGAACATGCAGAGAAGGTGATTACAGATTGAAGACGAGAATGCAGAATAGAGAACAGCTGGAGAACTGAGATCAACAGGTAACCACCAGGGTTACAGAATCGAGGAGAAGCCAGAGATAAACAGAGAAGAAGAATCAGTGAAAGAGTTCAGTTCAGATAGTTCAGTTTAGATCTGTTGTTGATAGTTAGCTAGTGATAGAGACAGAGTAGACTAGCCAAGCATATTGTAATCTTCTGTATTATTAATATAAAGAAGTTTGTCTGTACTTTGTGTGTTCTGTTATTCTGATCAGACTTCTGTAAAGTGTTGTTTTGTTTCTGTTCAATAATATGGGTGCTTCTTGACTCTGATAATCTGCTAAATGGATTGTGACAGTCAAGAAGCATCCACCTTGTACATTATGTTTGTTTCTGTATTTGTGTTAGTTGAGAAGCTAGTCAAGTTTGCAGACAAGTCCTCGGCGAGCCTATGGTCCGGCTAGAGAACTTGTAGATGAGATAGATAAGTAAGAAGGTGCATGACTGTAGGGAATTCAGTCATGAAGAGTAAGAGACAGTGAGGAGTAAAAAATTTTGGTGGGTAGGGAACCTAGGAGAGAGGGAACAGAAAAGTCCTTCTGGTTAGGGTCTGAGAGTAGCCCTAAGAGACTCAAGAGTGAGTCTAGAGAATCCTGAATCGAATAGGATTCCAGGTGAGATTCCTAGAAGAGAGTGGGAATTTCAGAGAGTTAGGTGACCTCCCCATCAGTATGGCAGTGCATTAGGAATTACATATTATTGCATTGGATCTCAATTTTTTCTAATTGATGAATGCAACGTACATATGTCACATGTTTTTCATATGTCTAATTTTCTTTCTGGATCTAATGTTGAATATGATAATCTTTTTTCTAATGGGAAAATGGTATCTGATAATGGATCAAATCAGACACATGAAATAAAATGTTTCAGTTTATTTCCAGACAAGGGAGCAGAAAATTTTGTCTATGATAGGGGAAAACTAGATCATAAATTTTGTGATGGTGTCAGGCCATTAAAGTTGGTTTGATCTTTTTTAGATCAAAAAATAAGTGGCAAACTTGAGTTCTTTTTTTGTTGCAAGTATGTACATATTTTATTTCTGTGATTTCCTATCTTAGGTTAGTTTCCTACTTTGTCTAGTGGTCTGCTTCTCCCAAAAATCTTGAATCCTTGTCATGCCTACAAGAGGCATGCATCCCCAGATGGAGCCACTGTTATCACTTGCAAAATTTTCCATGGTTCCAAGCTCTTTCCTCTTATCTCTGTAATTATTTTTTGCCTCTAGCTAAAGCCCTAATTCTTGTTGTGTCAAAATTTGGCTAAAACCCTAAACCCTCAAGACTTGTTCTAGATTCATGTTACTTTTCCAAGTCACCTAAGTCAAGTTTTAAGTCATGTGTGCTTTTCCAGGCCTTTATCTCTTAATATCATAACTCCAACCAAATATTATTTTCATTCAATGATCAAGGATAGGTCGTTGATCAATTCTCTTTAAATTTTCATCTCATGGTTGGCCCGTAATCTCGGCATAAAAGTCAGAGTCATAGAATATTTGGAGATTTCGTGTGTGTCATAGACCTTACTCTATCTTGGTCTTGATCCTATGGTTTTTGCATGATTGATAAACAAAGGTGATGTCAGATTTTTTATTTGGAGACTCAGTGAGGGTCATAGATCATGTTCTTTTCTTGGCTTCATCCAATGGCTTGCACGTGATCTCTAGATGTTACCCAGGTTAATGTTATTATCTAGCGACTTCGAGACTTGGTCACGCAATCTCCAGATAGACTGAGTCAAGACATGGTTTACTTTTTTTCTTGGTCACGAGATATCTTAATGCACTTAAGGTTAAGTTAAGGATATCGATATTAATCCTAAATCATTGATCGGGTTCCTTTTAACTTATGATTGTGCGACTAGCGTGTAATCTTATGAAGAATTGATCAAGTATAGAAGGATTGTGAGACTTGGAGAGGATCATAGATTAGGATCGATATGAGTGGCTGGCGCTTAATCTCATAATGAATTGATGATGTCATGATATATCTAGAGATCTATCACAGACTATAGATCTAGTTTTGATCATGTGCTTAGTGTGAGATCTCAAAATAAACTCAAAAGTTAATTTTTTTATCTCATGACTTAGAGTTCTCTTCAGTCACATAATCTCATAATGTAATCATTGTCAAGGCAAGGTTACTTTTCCTATTTTGTCACTGAATCTCTAAATGCACCTAGGGTTAAATGAAATATCTCAAGATTAAGAGAGAATCATTGATGCAGATCAAGATCTGGGCCTGGCATGTAATCTTGGGAGGATTTGATAAGGTACGAGTATAATGTGAGATTATACATATAACGTTGATATGTTTATGATATTGTGGATGGTGTTAAGTCTTTGAATAGACTCCAGGGTTAAGATATGTTCTCATGACTTGGCAGTTCCTTCAGTCATGTAATCTCCATATTTAACCATGGGTAAAGCTTAACTTGCCGAGTCTTGATGTTTTACACAGTCGTTGAATCTCGTGATAAATCCTGGGTTAAGTTTTTTGCTCCAAGATTTGACAATATGTTGCCACATGTTTCCAAGGATAGATGAATTTGAGGGTTTTCCCTAGATCTCTGAATGTAACCAGAGGTTAAGAAATATTCTTGTGACTTTGAGTTTCCCATAGTCACAAAATCTTAGAATGGACCATGAGTCAAGTTAAGCTAGCATGGGTTGTTTGAGATCAAGTGAGAACTATTGATGCAGTGTTGATCATGTGGTTTGCATTTAATCTCACACTGAAGTGGTAAAGTATAGATATGTCTCGAGATTCAACGCAGACCGTCAATGCATATCTAATCTTATGGCTGGCGCGTGATCTCACAATGAAATGAGAAACTATAGAAAGATTTAGAGACTTAGCACAGGACCTTGATCATGCCTTAATCTTGTGGCATGTGCTTAATCTTAGAATGTGACCTGAGTAAAGTTGAAAGTT
This sequence comes from Thuja plicata, assembly GCA_018584345.1. Lineage (NCBI taxonomy): Eukaryota > Viridiplantae > Streptophyta > Pinopsida > Cupressales > Cupressaceae > Thuja > Thuja plicata. The sequence continues at coordinate 1,424,428 of MU227235.1, read as the reverse complement.
CTTGTGACTTGGTGATTCTCTTCAATCATGTGATCTCTAGATGAACCTGAGTTAGGATCAAGTTAATGTGAAGTTTCCAAGGATCAGATTAGAACCATTGATATGTCTTGAATCTAGTAGTGTGCACATAATCTCCCAACATACCCAGAGTTAAAGAAAATGTTCAGCGACTTGGAGATTACACAGTTGCACAATTTCCAGATAAATTCAGGGTTAGAAGCTAGTCAGAGATAGGTTAGAAGCCAAGGAAAAAGATAAATTAAAATGAAGACAAGTCAGTTTAAATCCAATAGACAATGTAAAGCCTCAAAGATAAAGTGATCAAAATCTAGTCATTGAGGCATTGCACCTTACTGCCATGTGTTCAATCAGATTTTGAGCCCGGGTAACTTAAGAGGATCTACAAATATATTTTAAAGATATGCAAAGGCTTGATCTCGACCATCCAATTTTTTGTCTGCACCACCTGTAGCTGTTATAACTAAAATTCAAATATTTAAATACTTACTCAGAGGGTTTCATGGTAGTGGACTAAGATATTTGATCTCAGAGTTATAAATGCTATGATTTGATCTTATGGATCAATTCTGAATAGCTGTTGCAGATTAGAAGGATACAAATCTGATATACTTAGATGCATTGAAGACTAGAGTTGACAGATAAGAGTTTTATAATCAAAGGATAAGTGCATACATTGGCACATGGTTTTTTCTGCATTTATGTGAGCTACTTTTAGAGTCATTCTTGGGAATTCTTTGACTTAAGGGTATTGCACTCACATCCTTGGATTAGGGAAAATTGATTGCAGTTTAGATTTGCATAGATTGAAGAGAAGAGATTGGGTTTTCAACTTGACAATAGAATTGAATGCTTACATTAAATTGATTGTAAACCCTAACCCTAAATGGTCCAAAGCTTGTAGCATTCTTGTTCCTATAAAATAATATTCAATACCATTGAGAAAGGGCTAGAGAATTGGGAATGTAGAAAGCATTAGGCTTATACTTGTTTCTAGTCTAGGATATAGAAGATGTATTTCAGATTGTACTGAGATAGAATAGAAAGCTTATGATCTTTTGCATATGATTGAACTATGTATTTCCTTGTCATATTATTTCAGAAGCAAGACTTAATCATACTTAATATAAGTATTCTCAGGTTTTAAGTCTCTGCCTTGTGATATCTCTATGAGTTGTAAGTTTTCTGGCTTACTGTATAAGTCTTGCTTATACATATGTGTATTCCATAAGTCTTTGATCTTGGATCAAATTAAAATGCTTTGGATATTACATTGAATCTATCTAGTTATCTACTAAGGATCTTGTAGTGTGTGATATGAGATATTTATGTTTATGGCTTTGAATCTTTACCAATAGGTTTTTTCAGTTGCAGTATTGTATTTAGGAATTTACCTAATGGATAAGGCACTGATCTAAAGCAAGTATTTTCTATGGAGATATAAGTCTGAGTGGTTTGGATATGTTTTGTCCCACAAATTTAAATCAAAATCATTACCAAAGTTCTTTACATTTACAGTTGTTCTTCTTATCCCACCCATGGTAGTGGATAGTCAATGAATGCTAGGTTGGCATTTAGTACTTACTTACCATCTATCTATTGTTCAAATCCAGAAGTAAAAGGTATTGTAAAGAATTGAGTTTTGTCTGGATTAGGTGTACCTACCTTGGTTTGTAGAGCCAGAAGTGCAGAGGGTAGTCTTGTCCCTATAGTTGGTCCACTTTTCTTGCAAAGCTTTCATACTTGGAGCTAACCACTCTTAACATAAGTCTCAAGGTATATTGGTAGCTTTAAATACCATAAACATTTTCAAACACCAACATAGCCTATTGTGAATGTTATTCAAGTGGATAAAATAGACAACTTGTTACCCCATACTGATCTAAGGATTCTTATTTTCATTAACCCAGATCTTGACCTACTGAAGGTTATCACAATTGATCTTGAAGGGAAGATGATAGAATTCCCTATTTCATTTCTTGGAGGCATTAATGTTTGTTTCCTATCTAAGAGGGAAGGCCACATGAGATGCTATTATCCCCTCCTTAATAAAAAGACACCTCCACTCCCAAAGGTTCATGACAATGTAGTCTTCAATGCTCCCCCTGCATAAACCCTCATGAACAGTGTTTATCTCTTCTCCCAAACAACTAGTTCTCTCAATTTTTCTACCTCTACCTCTAAGGCTTTGGCTGTATCTATTGATATCATAAACAATGCCTTCCATATGAATGTTGACCCCCCAAATTCATCTAAGGTTGATGTTGAATTTTCTATTAAATATTTACCTAATATCCAATCTGTATTTTGGGTTGGAGCCCAAATCTCCCAAACCTAAGCATAGAACGCTAAATGCCCAATATATTTCTCTAGTAAAAAGTAGAGAATGTCAGGATCCAAATCCAAAAATGTGAATTCTCTTAATAAGTATCTGAATAAAGACAAATATCATTTTTGTAACTCTATGGAGAAGTGTGGTGATAATAGTTCTTCTTCCCCCTTAGTAGAGGGTGATGTCATGGTTGACCAAAACCAATATGTTCTAGAGTCAATGGAGGAATTTGAGCATAGGATTGAGAAGTTTAGTAATGGAAGCAATAAAAATTCACATGTTGATGGACTTGATCCTCTTAAAATATTCTATTGGGATGAAGACAAATTAAGTAACTATTCTCTTGTAGTGGTCCCCCCTTCATTACCTCCCCCCTAGGTTTCACCATTTTAACCATAATAGGAGGGAAAATGTTTCCCATGGTACCACCCCTTCCCAAAGGAGTGAACCAAATAGTGAGTCTATGGTAGCTAATGTTGTGGAAATATTCGAAGAAGGAGAACCTAATGAAGAGGTTTAAGAACTTTCCAGTGATCCACACAAAAGATACCACATTTTTTGTTTTTAGTGCACAACAAAAGAAGAGAAGGTGTAGGTCAAAGAAAATTGAACAAGAGGAAGAAGTTGAATCCCAACCAAAATAAGTGCGTGATAAGTTTGGTAACAAAAAGAGAGTAGGGCCTCTTGGCCCATCCAATAGAAAACAACCTTACAAGAAATCTAGGCAATAAATTCCAAGTTGTTATAATAACTTTAAATCTCCCATAGACACAAACCCATAATACTTGTAATGGAATTAAAATGAACATCCTGAAATTTCAGGGGATTGGAATTACCTGACAAAAAGTATGTCATCAACAGATTCTTGCTAATATAGAAAGACACTAAAATTTTCTTTCTTCAAGAAGTTAAGGCAGTTGGATTCATCCTAGATATCACTTTAAAGTGCATTTGGAAAGATTCCAAATATTTCTATACCAAGCACCAAAAGGGTAAACATGGTGCTTCCATATTTCTTAGCCCTAAATGGAGTAAGTTTATTTCTAATTGGGGGTGCTTCCCATGTAGCAGGGTTGTATGGGTCACTTGTAAGTATAATGGAAAGGATGTAAGCTTCTGCAATATCTATACTCCTAATGACCATAGAGAATGGATTGAACTATGGAAGTGGTCATTAAAGCTGATGAGACCATTTTATTGTCTCTATTATATTAATCCTTATACTGTATTTTTAAGTATTATCAGAACAATTGTGAACTTTTAGTCAGTTGAACTTATGTCAAGTACAGATAGAACAATTAAACCATGGGTGGAATATTTATGTCATATTATGCCAATATTATATATATGTTGCAGTATTTCATATAATAATCAAAATGTGTGTTCAAAAATCTAGATTAATTTGAATAAGCTACTTGTATGAATGTCTTTTTCATGATAACTAATCCTGCCAGGAAGTAGGAGTCACTGGGAGTGGTTGACAACATTAAAGGAGGATGTTAAAGACCAGCTTCGAACGGATAAGCCATCATGGCATCAGAAGATACGGCTACCACAAATCAGGAGCCACTATTTTAGATATGCATGAATGTAGCTCTACTATATTCCCTCCATATTCCTAGCATGTTGACTTGGTCACCTAGACTTCATTGCATATGTCATGGGCTGTTGTGTTTCCTATTTTTTCTCTTTGGCACGGTTTTAGTTAGATAATTCCTTTTTCTGTTTCAGAATAAGAAAGTTGATCCTCTATTTATAGGGATGAGATTGATAGTTTTTAAGTTTAAATATTTTTGGAAATACAATATTCTAATTGTACCTTGCACAAAAAGTTCATTTTCAGTTTCATGTATCATTCTCATGTAATCAGTTTTGAAAGATAATGAAGTAACTTTTGGTTCATATTCTGTGTTCATTGATTAGCAGAAGTTGACCAAGGGGGCCCACTTGGAAGGTGGATTAGAGTAGAAGTAGAATAGATTTACTTTCTACATTTCCAGCATTCTAGATATAAGATTACAGTTTCTTCCTACAACATTGTACTTTGTGAATATTCCTGCAGCACTTGCAAGGATAGTTATAGTGAATGCTCTAGGTTGAAAGAATAAGTTTAAGTAGAGTTTGCAAGTTGTAGCATTCATTTTAGTAAGGAGTAAGTGTGTTTCCTTTCCTGCAGCCCTAGTATAGATTCATTTCATGTACTTTACTTTCTTGCAGCATAGGTAGAGTGGTTCTTTAAGGAACTTAGTGCACATACTGTGCTGTACTATTTCAAGTATACGTCCCTGGGTTGACAAACTAAATGCACCTCATGGTGGGAGAAGTGATCCTTAGATTGAATAAACTATTCCTAAGAGAGGCTTTGGGCATGATTACTAAGCACATATTATGAGGTGGTTCAGTTTTGGCGCCGTTTCTGGGGATGGTGTCAAGCTAAGAAACTTTCTGAGTCATTTTTATTCTTTTAGCTAGTTTAGTGGTTTGTGGTCCTAAATTTTCTTCACCAGTGTGAAGAATTAATTTGCATGAATCGAAGGGGAAGAAGAAGAGATGAATATGATAGATTTCTTCTAGGAGAACCTATGAATTTGAATGAGTAGGCTAAAGAAGTTGAGTTTCCTTTTGTTGATGCAAGTCCTAAGTTTCCTGCAGCATCTTCCGCTGGAGCAGAACCTTTTGATATAAGTGGTCTTCAGCCTTTCGCTGAAATCTCGGTCAGCTTTCTTGATAATTTTGACCCAAATGTACCTGTTTTTAACAATCATGTCACTAATATTCCTTTCTAATAGCAACACCAACTCCAAATACCTCCAGTAATGGCACAAACTACTTTCCTGTTTCCTCTACTGAGCCTTATAAACAATACCAATCGCAAAAATATACCCTCTACTGCACTTCCAAAGTTTTATGGGCTGATAACTGAAGATCCTGACACCTTTTTGTTTGAGTTTGACATCCTCTATCATAGCTTTGACTATAACATTGATGCCCATAAACTCAAGCTATTTCCAACAACACTAAAGGAGTCGACCTTACGATGGTTCATGAGCCTAGGAGTAAATGCAGCAGGCACATGGGATGAGATGGAGACTCTGTTGCTATAGAAATACAAAGAATATTGCAAGGGGAGTGACTCGAGGGAAGATGACATTTTTAGAATGTCGCAGAAGGAGGATGAAACTTTGGAGGACTATGTTTCACATTTTTTATACACCATGCAGAAGAATCCCCAACATGTTCTGGCAAAGGATTCACAGAAACTAGTCTTCTTGAGAGGAGTTAATGACAACTATTTGGAAGCATTGGACCTCATGGCTGGTGGGGACATATCCCAATCTTCTTGGGATGACCTCAAGAAAATCTATCTCAACTACTCCAGATGAACTAGGACAAAAAAGTAGAGGATATCGGTCTACAGTCATTAAAGGGAGAAGTTCAAGCTTTTCTAAGTTGGAGATATCTAATTTGCTAGCAGATTTCAAGCAAGACATTATTAATAATGTTGCTATGCATCTCAACACCATGACTACTAAGAAGAAACATGTAGAAATTTAATTGTAGTTAGCTGAGTACTGTCCACATTGCCATAAACAAAAGAAAGACTGCAGATGCAAGCTGGTGGCGAACCTAGAAAATCAACATTTGCCTATTGAGTACATGAAGATAGAAGGAGATGACGAGAAAGTGTTCTTCATTGCTCAAGGTCAACCATGGGCTTCAAGACAAGGTATGCCTTAGGACCCATTACAAGTTTCAAATCCTTACAATAGTCAATGGAAAAACCAAAGTTATCAGAATACTCCTCAGTACTCTTAGCTAGCCTGGAATAACCAGTGGCCTAACCAACAAAATAACTAGTGGCGAAACTAGAAAAACCAATGGCAATCATTGTAAGGAAATTGGCAGCAAAATAACCAATGGAGGGGGCCTCCACAATGGCCTAACCAAAATCCTATTTTTCCACAACTGTCACCGCCAGTCCCACCTCCTACAATAATTCCACCTCCTACAGCCACTAGCCCCAATCCAAAGAAAACCCAATTGCCTACTCAGCCACAACCAAATCCAAATAGCAAGAAACAACAATAGCCAATGTATACCACTGATACACAATAGTATCTTTCCTATGCTCTAGAGATATCTGATATCCATTTGAGGTCATGTACTACTCTGCCTGCACTTGAACATCCTATTATCATAGAAGTTGCAGACACTCCTGTAACATCAGCACCTCTTCCAGAAGCTACATTGCAAAATACCATCCAATCAACTCAAAAATCCAACAAAACTGATGTTGAAACCTTAGTTGACCCTCCTTTTCCAGAAAGGCTCACAATATAAAATCCTATATCCCAAGAAGAAATGCCTTTTGACATTCGTAAGCAATTGAAGAATATGCACATCTAAATACCTCTGTTTCAAGCTATCAAAGATGTTCCTATCTATGGGAAAGCTATTAAGGATGCATGCCTTAAAAATCCTGGAAGGAAAAAGAAGGACCCTCAAACAGTTCATGTAATAGGGCAACTTGCTGATATAATGTTGGGCAAGGTAGTTATACCCAAGTATTCAGACCCTGGAAGTCCAGTAGTAGATTTGATAATTAATGGACAATCTGTTAACAATGCTTTAGTTGATTTGGGAGCAACCATAAATGTAATGACTAAAGATACAATGCACAAACTAAGTATAGAGGGTTTGAGAACAACACCAATAGTATTACAACTTATTGATAGTTCAACAATCACTCCAGATGGTCTTATAGAAGATGTGGTAGTCACCTTAGACTCATGGGAATACCCTGTAGATTTTCTCATCTTATCACCAAAAGTAAACTTTGTTGGCTATCTAGTCATCTTAGGGAGACCTTGGTTAGCCACCGCTGATGAAAAAATTAAATGCAGATCAGGAAGTATGACAATTTCAAATGGTCAGGCACTAAAGAAGCTAGCACTCTATCCTCCTGCCCAGCCTCAGCCAGACTTGATAGATCCTATTTGGACAGAACTAGGGGATGAAGGAGAAGAGGTAAACTATGTTTCTCATCTTATGATGATGCTTAGACAGTATTTTCTAAAAATGAAATAGGAAAATGATGTAATACAGAGTATTCTTACCAATGAGTGTATAGTAGCAAAAGATATTTCTAAAAGTGCTATTCTATAGCTATGTACCTATGAAGATTGTGTCTTTCCAGCAATCCCTGAGATAATTAGCCAATTGTTACCATGTGAAGTAGCTACAAGCCTAGTACCTAAGATGTCAATGGTAGAGCTAACAACTATAGTAGAAATTTCCCCAGGTCACAATCTCCATGTGAACAACAAGTTGCCACCCCCATAATTGGCATTGTTAACAAAACTCTTGCGTAAGCATGAGAAGGCATTTGCTTTGGATTATGGATACATGCTAGGTTTGAACCCCAAACTTTGCACCCATAGGATCTACATTAATGATGGTAGCTTACCACTACGCCAGCCTTGAAGAAGGATAAATCCAGCATTGAGAGAGATAGTCAAAAGTGAATTACAAAAATTACTAGATGTTGGTTTCATCTATCCAATCTCTAATAGCAAGTGGGTATTACCTTTGGTCATTGTACCTAAGAAAGGGGGGAAATGGAGAATATGTGTGGATTATAGAGAGTTGAATAATGCCACAAAGAAGGATCATTTTCCTTTACCCTTTATTGATCAAGTCCTAGACACTCTGGCTGATAAGAAATATTTCTCCTTTCTGGATGGATACAGTGGTTACAACTTGATCAACATTGCTCCAGAAGATCAGGAGAAGACTACATTGACATGCCCCTAGGGCACATATGCCTATTTTGTATAACCATTTGGCTTATGCAATGCACCAACTACTTTTTAGAGAGATGTAATCAACACCTTTGTTGACATATCACATGATTGTATGGAGATATATATGGATGAATTTACTACATTTGGTGTCACCTTTGAGGAAGCCCTAAAGAATTTGGAAAGAGTATTAATCAGATGCCAAGAACACAACTTGTCTCTCAACAGTGAGAAATGCTTCATGATGATGCAAGAAGGCATAGTGCTAGGACATTTTATCCCCAAAGCTGGGATCCAAGTAGATCCTGCGAAAATAGAGGTGATTCTCACATTACCTATTCCTACAAAGTAGAAATATGTTAGGTCTTTCCTAGGCAATGCTAGATACTATAGGAGGTTTATCCAAAATTTTAGTCAAATAGCTAGTCCTCTATATACTTTTCTTACCAAAGAGGATGAATTCAATTGGACAAAGGAATGTAATGAATCCTTCCTACAAGTTAAGAAATTGTTGACCACTGCACCCATACTTAGGGGTCCTAATCATAATTTTCCATTTCACATTCATATAGATGCTTCAGACTACACAATAGGTGTTTTCTGATGAAAAAAGTCTTGTAACCTAGAGAATGAAAATTACTACATTAGTAAAAGCCTCCATGGACCAGAATTAAACTATACAGTGACTGAGAAAGAATTACTAATAGTAGTTTATTCTGTGAATAAATTCAGTCATTACATAACTGGCTATCCTATTTTTGTTCATACTGACCATGCAACAATAAAATATCACATGAACAAACCTGCTATCATAGGCAGGTTAGCAAGATGACTTCTTCTTTTGTAGGAATTTGACATTACTGTAGTTGACAAGCCTGGTAAGGCAAATGTAGTAGCTGATTATCTATCAAGAATGCACCATACTAAAGAAGATTCTACACTGACAGATGATGCATTTCTAGATGAGAATTTGTTTCATATTTCTGTCCAAAGCCCATGGTATGCTGACATAGCTAATTACCTTGCAACAAAAAAAATGCCAATACACTTTTCTTAAAAGGATAGGACACTGCTTGTCGAGAAAAGCTTTAATTTCTCTTGGATTGATAACATGCTATTTTACACTAGATTTGATCAAGTAATGCGCAGATGTGTGCGAGAAGCTGAGAAATATGACATTCTCCATGCCTGTCATAATGAATCGTGTGGGGGACACTTTGGAGCAAAAAGAACAACCCAAAAGATTTTAACAAATGGATATTATTGGCCTACACTTCACAAGGATATAGCCAGCTATACAAGGAAATGTGACAAATGTCAAAGAATGGGCTGACCAACTAGATCCGATGAAATTCCATTAAATCCATAGGTGGTGGTAACTCCATTTGACAAATGGGGCATGGAATTTATTGGTCCAATAGATCCTCCATCCAATGGGAATTCTTACATCCTGGTGTGCACTAATTATTTGACCAAATGGGTCGAAGTAAAAGCTATGAAACATGCCCAAGACCATAAGGTTGTAGAATTTTTGTATGATGAGATTTTCACCAGATATGGAGTACCGAGAGAGCTTGTAACTGACCAAGGTGCCCAATTCACTTCCAATCTAATAACAAAGCTCATGAAACAATATAATATCAGACATAGGAAGTCAAGCCCTTATCACCCTCAAGCCAATGGACAGGCTGAAGTTACAAATCGGGAAATAGAAGCCATCTTAACAAAAAAAATTCATTTGCATCACCGAGACTGGAGCAACAAACTAAAAGAATCCATTTGGGTGTATAGAAAAACTTGGAAAACCACCATAGGGTTCACTCCATTTGAGCTTTTATATGGAAAAGAAACAATGCTACCCATTGAATTTGAACACAAAACACTGCAGACAACACTGGAGTTAAATATAGATCTTCCTGCAGCACAGAAGGAGCGATTACTGCATCTCAATTCCTTGGATGAAATGCACAAATTTGCACTGGAGAGAACTGAAATAGTCTAGAAACAAAGGAATAAATGGCATGACTCACATATTAAGAACAAACAGTTTCAAGTTGGTGATTGGGCATTGCTATACGATTCAAGATTCAAAGAAATACCAGGCAAATTGCAGACAAGATGGCTGGGGCCATATGAAATAAGCCATGTCTTCACCAATGGAGCCACCCAGTTGACCAAAATTGACCTAGTGCAATTCAAACTATTAGTCAATGGACATTGGCTAAAGTTGTATCACCAACCTCAAACAAAAGAAGACCTCCTACAACAATTCCAACAACAAATTTCAAACGAGAAACAAGTAACACTTCCTGCAACAGGGGGTGCAAACCTTCTTCCTGTAGCTCTTTAGTAAAATTCCATTGAGCATTTCCATAGTAAAAACTTCATATTTACATGAAGTACATTCCTCCATTCACTTTCTACTTCTTCTTTTCAACTCATCTCATTTCTTTAATCTACCACCCACCCACCCTCCACCTCATCAAAATTATCCTTTCTTTGCTTTCAATAAGAGCCAAAGTACGCTGACACACACCGCTACCACTTTCATTCCACTCACACCACCTTTTAATGGCACGTGCAAATATTGAATGATAGGTACAAGCTTTTCAATTTTTTTTCCATTTTTAGTGCATAGATTTTGATGATTATATCTAGTACTGCAATAAACATATCATTACAACATTAAGCCAGTTCCCTTCCTCATGCCAAGTCTGCCAAGTGTGGACACTTTTCAATATTACGTAGGGTGGAGAGAAGTGTATTAATTCCAAATTGTCATTTCTATTTACGCCTAAAATATTTTATGTCACCTCAAATCTATACTTAGCCTTCTCTCATTAAAGTTCTAGTGCTATATCGCACAATTGTCGTACCTTTATTCCTGAATCCTCCATGATTGTCAGACTTGATGTGACTTATAATTAAGTTAAGTGGAAAATCATAGTAAAGACTATAATTTATCTTGTTAAAATACATCACTATTTTTCATACTAAGTATAACAAAGGAATTCAGAAGGAAGCCCATAGTTTTTCAAAAATGAGTAGTCTGATATTCAAGAAACATGGCATTTATCTTCTACAAGGGAAGACAAATTGAAAATTGGCAAGCATAGATGGGAGGCCAGTTACAGAGAAACAAGCTGATAGTACATGGTGTGCTTCTTTTAGATGTTCAAGCTGTAAGAAGATTTAATGCATGTGGCTGGCTAGGATACTTCTTAAGGTTAACATAATTTGATGAGGACTCATCAGCTGAATTTGTGTGTACATTTGAAGAAGGGAAAGCAACTGTGGGGGGATTGACATTGGTCGCAATAGAGGAGTGGATAGCAGAAGTTACTGGATTACCAATGGTTGGGGAACATTACCCCAATGTGCATGATGCCAGATCAGCTAGGGCCCAGTTTACCCTACCAGGCGACCCTCCATTGGAGATTACCAAAAAGGGGTGCAAAAGAATGTCTATCCCTCCACCGTATAATGATTTGGCTACACATATCATCAAGTATTTTACATGTGAAGGGAGATTTTCCAATTTTCACGCACATCATTTCAAATTAATGAGTTATGTAAGGCATAATCTACCAGTAAATGTCCCAAATTTCTTGTACAATATGCTATGCATTAGTGTTGAGGAGACCCAAAAAGGAAATGCAAATTTTGTCACCCACCATGCCCTAGTTAAATTGTTAATAGAAAGATCTCTTAGGGATGCCTTTCCCATGGCATGGCTAGAGTTTTTCAAGCACAAAACCCTACAACCACAGGTTAACCCTAATGTACAAATTGGTCATGATAATGTAATACCAACTGACCAAGCCATTGAACAAGATACCCAAGGGGCAGAAACCATAAATCTTCAAGAAAATGTGCCCTTACCTGCTCATGAGAGAAATGTACCTACTTCTTCCCGAACCAAAGGAAAATAAAAATTATAGGAAGAACCTTCAGTTCCTGCAGTCAAACCACAAATCTCTACTTCTTCAAAGGGGAAGAAAAGGAAGTCAGTTCCTACAGTAGCTATTCCTGTAGCAGTTTTGTGTGCTTGAATGTGACCTCTTAAATCAGGCACAAACCCAACATATTCCTTACTCAATCATCAAATTTGCAAAGATGAGCATGAATTGTCCATTTCAAAAATTTGATTGAAGTGACTTGTTTCCTCCTAGTTAGTTGTGGTTTTTGAATTTACTCTCAGAACGAGAGCCAACAACCTTGATCATTACTAAAATGGAGGAATTTAGAGCATGATAAAAATTTGAAATTGAAACTATTTGATATGAGATACAATTACAATCTCAGAATTGAAATGCATATTTAATATAAAAATCTTGAAAAGACGATAGAATAGAGATATTAGATATGTAAACAAACTACATTAAGATGCAACATGTTATTACTCTAAATGACAATAAGTGAATTATGCAATAAAGCTTGAAAAGCATGAAAGAAATGAGACAATATTTTGCTATAATTTTGATGCTCTCTAATTGATCCTCCCAAATGAAGAAAATGAGGTCCATAATATATAACCAACTGAGAAGGGGATGAGGAGTTTCTTGAAAAGAAACAGCTGACTCTTCATCTCCTTGGAGGAAGGTGAGACAATTTTTGAAGGAATTATTCAATTAAAAGAATGAATTATTGCCACATGAGTGGCTTTTCATATGGAATTCCTTTTGACGATAATTCACTCAAATAAGAAAATAATTCTTTTAATTCCTTTTGATGTGTATTAGCTAAAGGGGGTGAAATTAATTTAATTTAAAAGCACTTAGGACTTTAGAATTAAATTAATTAATCATAGGGATTTTTAGCTAATAAACCTTGATAATTTAGGAATTAAATATAATGTGAGATTTATGCAAATTTAGGTTTTCTGCATTTGAGACTAAGTCAATTAAAGTCAATTAGGAAGAGAATTTGCCTAGTACAATAGGAATTTGATGATGAGAAAATGCACCAAAATTGTTTAGAATTGTGAGGTGCCAATTTTGGGGTGTTACATTTTGCCCCTCTTTGAATTGATGTGCGAGCAGCACATTGATTCAAAGAATAGCCTGATGTGATGGATGAAGATTTCAAAAGTCTAGGTTAGGTTGCCAAGACACCGATCCAATCGAGAATCAGAACCACCTTCAGAGCGAAGCATGATTCTCTGAAGTCTAAGTTAGATTGTGAAGACAATGGTCCAAATACTACTTGAGAGAAGATCAGAATTGGGGTTAGATTTCCCCAATGTCCACTGATAGCTGATGAAGATTTAGGGCTATCTCTAGAATCAGGGTTAGATTGCACCAATACGAAGGTTAGTCCTCCGAGATCCAGGTTAGGTTGCCTAGATAATGGTCTAAAGAGATTTTGAGAGCCATCTTCAGAACAAAGCATAACTTTTAGGAATTAGGGTTAGATTGCCCCAATACCTAATGAGATTTCAAGAATCATCTCTAAAACGAAGCTTGACACAATCATCCTGCCCCCTCGTGAGCGAAATTGAAATATGACATGACGAGCGAGAAATCGCAGATAGAAATAAGATCAAAGATCTAGAGAAATCTGAGATAGATCAAGAGAAGACATAATCAATTTAGAGCGATCGAAAGGTCCTGTTGACTAGGTTTGACCATAGTTGACCAAGTTTGACTAGAATTGAATAGAGTTGACTTTGATGAAAAGATTGCAGAAGCCAAGAAAATGATGACAAGAGGTGATTTTGACAAGAAAGCGGCGTCAAAAAATCGACTGCACAAGTATCCGATCGCGTCGGTCCCAAAATTTTAAAACACTTTTTTGAGCTACATAGGAGTGTCAGATTTCGATTTCGATCATGAAAATGGATTCAGAACGGTCCATTTAGCCAAGGGTGCAATTTTTACAGAAAATGGAGCACTTTTGAAAATTAGGTCAAAAGCTATATAAGGCCCAGAGAGGTCATTTTCAAATCTTTATTCACCTTTGACTTTAGCGATGGCGAGAGCTCCAACTGACATTGATAGCATTCCTGTGCATACACACCGATTCGAGCGCTCCCCATGACACAACCGGCCACCGAAGTATGACGCACTTGTAAGTAATCGACATATTATCCTATATTTCAATTTTTTTATTAATTTAGATCATTTTAGCACATTTTTAAAGCTTTTAAGGTTTGTCACATCAATTCTCACACGAGGAAATAGCTCTCTCGCACCAGCCTAGGTCACCCCTCACTTGAGAAATTAGATTCCTCGTGCAGGTTAGGGCTTCCTCGCGTGGGCCCCTTCTGCATGCTCGCGCGAAGTGTGCGTCGATGCCATGCGAAATTTCATCGCATGCAATGGAATCTCACGCGAGAAGAGATCATGTCTTGTGCTAGACAGGAAGCTTGCGTGGGAAAATAGTTTCCTCGCATGGGAATCTTGCTTAGTTCAAAATGTCATCATTTTTTATGTCACAGATTCAGCTAGTTATAATGCCTCAAAACTGTGTTTAGGATAGGTCCATAGCTGTATTTGCTGTCATTGCTTTGAAAAATCATCATGTTGAGGTACTGATCCAATTTCGTCGCTTGCTTTGCAGGTTGACTTCCCTGATATCGCGTTCTGGTCACATCATCCTGTCATGGGTGAGCTACTACAGAGACTGTCAGATGCTGATGGTGCTCATATCAATGGGCTAGGATTGTCATATCTTCATGATGCACCTGATATTTAGGTAAATCACGGTCTATTGGGTGCACTAGTTGAGCATTTCCATTCAGAGATGAACACATTCCATTTTCTGCAGGGGGAGATGACAGTCACTCCTAAGGACATTTATAGGATCGTGAGAGTACCATTCCATGGGGCTCGTGTAGAGTATGATACCTAGCCAAGAGCAGGTACACTAGCACTGAGAGCGGTCTTCCAGGATGATCTATTGATGGGTCAGGCCATCTCTTGGGAGGATTTGACGAGCCTCTATGACGTAGATCACCCACTGGTGGTTGTCTTGGCACTTTTCTTGAGTTGTCACCTGGTTCCAGATCGAGGTCAGCACGGATTGGAGTGCAGCTGGGGAGGCATGTTGCAGAGGATGCTAGCTACACCAGCAGTGAATTTTAGATGGGGCGATTGTATGCTCGCACAGATGTATCATGAGATTCATGAGATTGTGTATCGAGGTGCACGGACTATGGCGGCAGGAGTTGTTGTTTTACAGTTCTGGGCCTGGGAGCACCTTCCCATATGTAGGTCAATTTTCCATGACACACGACAACCCTTGGAGCCATATATATACATGTATGTAGGTCCCATGACTCAGCCAGCACTGGGTAAGATGGATCAATGATGAGCCCAGGTAGATGATATGGCAGTAGTTATATGGCGGCCATGGATAGCCATGGAGGTGTGGGATGACGCACAACATGAGCTTTCACATATGTTTTTCTCACATCCTTTGATTGAGCACACCATCAGTCTTATTGAGTGCTTCCTATTGACATGGGCAGTGTGACAGTTTGGGAGACCTCAAGATGTCTCACAGGAGTATTGTTGTTACGCCCGGTTCATCGATGAGATGAAGAAGGGATAGAAAAGATAGTTAGACAGAGGTCGGAGCATGATAGATGCACGTGTACCACTAGCTAGGTGGGATTACATGGCAGGGGTGATGAATGTAGGGATGAATCCTACATACAAGGATCACATATTAGCGCACCCATTCCCTAGATACAAAGATCCTGTTGGCCTGGGCCCTCATGTACATCAGGTGGTAAAGCCACCACCACAATAGCAAGGCATGCAACTGCCATTACAACAAAAGACACAACAACCACCATTATAGCAGTAGGTGCAACAACCACCATTATAGCAGCAGGAGAGGGTAGTACAGCCAAGGACCTCGCAGATTCCTATCTCCACTAGACCTATGGGGTCAGATGCAGGTGCAGGGAGTAGTGGCAGTCAGGAGAGAGCCACTGAGTAGGAAGAGGACACCCTCATGGCCGATACTGATACGGTTGACCCATAGGAAGGTGGATAGGTAGCCCAATTATAGGAGGCTCTCCAGAGGGTCCAAGAGAGGGTGAGACAGGTACATAGGGAGCGAGATGACTTCTATACATAGGTGGTTGTCCAAGAGACCTAAGTGGCTGAGCGAGACCGGGAGATCTGAGGGTTATAGGAGGCACTAGCTAGATCTCAGATAGAGATGAGATATGAGGCTACTCTATCAACCTATTACTATGCAACATACACCATTGCAGTTCCAGAGGCAATGGACCAGGTTCTGCCCTTTTTAGAGTATGCTGGGGCACGTGCCGCTCCATAGGGACCACCTCCTTAGTAGTAGGGCATGCCACCTCCTCCACCTCCGCCGGGTGGTTAGATGAGACACTTGATATACATATTGTACCACCATTTTGATATACTGTGCTCAAGTTGCACCCTTGTACATTTGACCGATCGATATATATATGAGCTCGATTTTGGCATCATTGTACTTGTTTATATATTGCATCAAATTTATGTCTTGTTAGATGTTTCCTATATGATTAGATGTATAGATTAGAAATGTATGCCATGGATGAATATGCAAATGTTTATGCACATGTTTTATTGATGTATGCTATGAATGATAGATGTTAGATGAATAAATGCTATGTATGATTTGATTTATGCTTATAATGGATGCTTATGCTTATGGATATGTAATATGCAAATGAATGTATGGAAATGCAATGGTACTAATCATCTCATGTAGGATTTTGCAATATATGATAGGTACTAACCAAAAAGCATACGAATGAGGATCGAGAGCAATGACCAGACACTTGTGTAGTCGAGAGGAATCCAAAACAAAAGATGAGGACCTTCAAAGAATGAGAAGACCATGAAGAGAGCTCCAAAACTATCGCTATGCAAGCCTAAAATGCGAATGCAAGCCTAAGCTAAATGCAACCCTAAGACTTGGTTGTTGGACTCATCACATAATTATCATCATCGAGTACTTTTGGAACATCAGAGTCCATACAATCCTTATTGGTGCCATTGCGACCATAAGGATATGAATATGACTCTCATCGGATAAAATGTAGGAAATGAATGTAAGTGTCAGGGCACAAGAGCCAAGATGACCTAAACATTGTTTCCAGTTTGATATAGTAAGAGTACACAAGTAAACAAACAAAGCAATAACAGTCAAGGAAGTAGTTCCAACCTCCCCTTGGCGTACAAATAAAAAAGATCAAGGGATGTGAGGCTTTTCCACCTTAATGCAGAAGCTCTTATCACATATACCCTATTTATTTGACACTGTCGAATCATCGAAACCACACCCACAAGCAGTAGACAAAATAAAATATCAATGAAAAACCATGAGAACATACAACATACAAAGAAAGAGTCAATCATAGCTCAGCACATTTCAAAGTTCACGAATGTTCCTATATTTGGGGTGTTGAAAAACACCGTTGTTCTTGTGAGTGCATTGTGTTTGATTTCTATCGAGAGATGTTTACGTTTGCGATATCCAATGTGTGTTGAAAAACATAGATGTGTCCAAAGAAAGTGTTGAAAAACATGGTTTGATTGGGGTGTTGAGAAACACCAGTTTGTGCTAGTAGAGAGTTGTCCTTTAGATTGACAAGATTACTGACTCGAGTGTAAAATGAAGATGCGATTCAAGTGGGGAGCCATGCCCCCAAGTAATGAATGGATTGAAGTTGAATATACAGATAGTGAGTCAATGTGAGAAATCTCAGTAGTATAGCGACAGTAGGTAGACGCAGTGAGAACCACTGGTGACTGACGTGAGAGAGATTCTCAAGCATAAAGATCAATCATGAGATCTAGGAATCAGTAGGTAGACTTAGTGAGAACCACTGGTGACTGATGCAAAGAGGGGAGAGACTCCCAAAGATAGGACAATGCCCCCTAGACCAGGAAAATGCCCCCAAGTGTGACCAATTTCAATCCATGTGAAGTCGAGAAAAATCTCGAAGATAACTGAGAGCGAATGAGCGAGCAAACTAAAGCAGGAAAGCACACTAATGCAAGAAAGAAAACTAAAGCAGGAAAGCAAACTGCAAGAAAGCCAAGAGATGCTGTGATAGATAGAGCCTTGTGGAACAAGAGGCACCTGTTTACTAGGTTTTCACCATCTTGGTAGAAATTCTATTTTTGCTACCATGATGCCTGTTTACCAGGTTTTCGTCAATGGCACATTTTCTCTTTTTCTCTTTTTTTGTATTTTCATTTTTTTTTCATTTTTTCATTATTTTGTATTTTTGATTTTTTCAATTTTTTTGTATTTTTCTTTTTTTCAATTTTTTTTTGTATTATCAAGGTGCCCGTTTACTAGGTTTTCACCAGGATAATAGATACATCAAAGAGCCTATTTGCCAGGTTTTCACTAAGATGATCATTTTTTCAGGACATTTTGCAATTTTTAGGATTTTCTCAGAATAAAGTATGTACATGAGCATTTAGAAGACATGTCAACTGTAGAAATTCTTCAGGTGAAGAGCGTTGATAGGCTCTTTGAGTTGCTCACCCTCTGTGGTAGAGAGATGGTAAGTGCCAGACCTAAATACTGAAGTAATAACATACAGACCAAGCTAGTTTGGTTCAAATTTTCCTTTCTCGACCCGCTGCTATTGATTCTTGGGGTCATCTCTCAGGACGAGATCGCCCAATTGGAATTCTCTTGGTCTGACCTTCTTGTTGTAGCTTTTAGATATTATTTTGTGATATTCTCAGAGATGATCGAACACCACCTTTTTACATTCATCCAATAGTTCAAGCTCTTGTAGCTGAGATATCCTGATATCATCATCAGTAATGAGGCCCTTCAGAGAGACTCGCAAGGTAGGAATCTCAACCTCAATGGGAAGCACTGCATCTGCACCATAAACTAGAGCAAAGGGTGTGGCCCCTGTTGGTTTTCATATGTTGGTGTGATAAGCCCATAAAGCCAGATTAATCTAGACATGCCAGTCTCATCCAGATTTGTGTACTATATGATGTAAGATCTTGAGGATGGTCTTATTTGAAGCTTCTGCCTGTCCATTACCCTGGGGATAATAGATAGAAGACCAGTGCTAAATGATTATGAATTTGTTGCATAATTGTGTTAGATCCTTGTTCTTGAATTTCCCCCCATTGTCAGTGATTATTGATGATGGTACACCATATCTATAGATGATGTAATTCAGTATAAACATAGCCACAAACTTGCCACTAGCTATAATAAGAGGCACTACCTCGACCCACTTGGTGAAATAGTCCATAGCAGTAATAATGTATTTATGTCCCCTTGAAGAAGATAGATGTATCTGACCCACTAAGTCAAAGGGCCACTACCAAAATGACCAAAAGCTGACAAAAGGAATGAGCTCCTTGGCAGGAGCATGGATCAGGTTTCCATGAAGCTGGCATTGTTTACAAGATTTAGCGAACTGTGTAGCTTCTTTCTCCATATTTGGTCACTAGTAACCAGCTCTAATAAGTTTATGAGCTAGTGTCAGGCCGTTTGAGTGAGATCCATAGGTGCCTTTGTGTACTTCTTCTAACACACACTTAGACTCATCAGATTCTAAACACCTAAGGAGGGTACCATCTAGACCTCATCTATATAAGTCATTAGCTATGATGACAAACCATGAAGCACTGCAGATTAAGTGACATTTTTCATTTTGAGTGTAAGTGTCAGGAATAATTTGGTCATGAAGGTAGGAGTTGATATGATGGTAGCGAGATGAGTCATGTCCAATGACTGAACAGATCATCCAGGATTTGGGAGAATCATATGCAGGGTGGCATAATGTCTCCACTAGGAATTCATGTCTGAAGTCATTTTCTGGAATTTGTAACATGGAAGCTAGAGTAGCCATGGCATCAGCCGCTTTATTATCTACCCTTGGAATTCGCTGGAAAGTAACATGTGCAAAGTATTTCTTAAGATCGTCAACCATCTTCTTGTAAGGCACCAATTTTTCATCTTTTGTTTGATAGATGTCATTCACTTGATTGATAACCAACTGTGAATCTCCAAAAGCTTTCAACTCATCAACACACCATTCAATAGTGATCTTTAATCCATTAACCAAAGCTTCATACTCAACAATGTTATTAGTGCAAGGAAACATCATTTTGTAAGCTTTTGGTAATGAATATCACTGAGGTGTAATAAACAAGATTCTGACACCTGACTCCTGCTGGGTGAATGACCCATCAAAGAGCATGGTCCATGACTGATGCGTGAGAAGCATGATGGAATCATCTGGGAAATTGATCCTTAATGGTTGATGATCTGTAATGGGTGCCTCAACCAACTGATCTACGATCTCTTTCCCTTTGATATCTTTTCTCTCAACCTATTCAATATCAAATTCACTGCGAAGCATGACCCATTTAGCTAGTCTACCTATGAGGGTAGATTTACTGAGAAAGTATTTTAATGGATCAATTTTTGCAAAAAGCCTTGTGGTGTGAGCAAGCATATAATGTCGTAACTTTTGAGAAGAAAACACCACTTCTAAGCAAGCTTTCTCAATGACAGAATAATTCATTTCATAAGAAACCAATGTTCTGCTGATGTAATAGATGGCTCTTTCCTTATTATTTTGATCTTCTTGAGCCAATAGGGCACCCAGAGATGTTTCTGTAGCTGAGATATATAAAATTAATGGCTTCCCATGGATAGGAGGAATTAATATAGGTGGATTGGCTAGATATTTCTTGATTTGTTGAAAGCCTTGTTCACATTCTCTGTTCCATTCATAGGTCACACCTTTATGTAGAGTTTTTGTAAATGGTTGTGACTTGTCAGCTAGTTGCGAGATGAAGTACCAGATAGATTGAAGCCGACCTTGAAGACCTCTAATTTGTCTGATATTGTGAGGTGGAGACATTTCCATGATAGCTTGCACCTTTGCAGGATCCACCTTGATTCCTTTCACAGAGATGATATAACCAAGCAATTTCCCTGATGTTACTCCAAATGCACATTTCTTAGGGTTAAGATGCAGTCTAAAAATTTCCATACAATCTAGTATAGGGCCTAGATTAGTGAGATGTGCCTTCCTATCCATGCTTTTAGCAAGGGTGTCATCTACATAGTATTCCATTGTTTTGTGCATCATGTCATGAAATATGATAGTGACTGCTCTCTGATATGTGGCTCCAGCATTCTTAAGACCAAAATGCATAACATTCTAGCAGAAAGTACCCCATGCACAAGTAAAAGCAGTCTTTTCTTGATCCTCTGGCACAATTTTGATTTGGTTGTAGCCAGAGAAGCCATCCATTAGGGAATACATTTCATATCCTGCTGTCATGACCACAATCATATCAATGTTGGGTAATGGAAAATCATCTTTTGGACATGCCTTATTTAAATCCCTGAAGTCTATGCAGACTCTAATAGATTTGTCATGCTTTGATACTAGAACTATGTTGGAGATCCATTCTACATAATCAATGGCTCTGATTAACCCATCTTTTAGAAGTTTCTCCAACTCTGCTTTGACAAGTAAAGCCACATGTGGATGCATCTTTCTTAGTTTTTGCTTGACTAGTTTTACACCTGGAGCTATTGAAAAGTGATGTATGATGAGATCATGATCTACACCTGGCATGTTAGAGTATGTCCACGCAAAATTTATCTTTTTCTCCTTGAAGAAATATGTGAATTCCTTGAGTTCTTTTGCAGACAATGATTTGGCCACATGAATAATGTGTGGATGTTCTTCTGTACCTAGATTTACCAGTTGAGTTGGCTCAATTAGCACTGATGAGCATTCCTAGAAATGACTCAGAAGCACATCAAGTATCTCATCCTCAGGCACCTCAGAGAGGTTTTCACCTTCGAATACGTCTTTTCTTTTTAATTTTTTTTGGCTCTAACACTGCCACAATGTGGTTTTCACCATCAGAATGCCTATTTTTTCTTCTTTTAATTTTATGACTAAGATACTTGATATCAACCTCGATCATGTTGACACTTTCTTCACTAGTGGAGGACGTTACAAGTTCAATAATGTGAAGGTAGCAAGCTAGAGAATAGTCATTCTGGAATGTAAGGACTTCATTGGATGAGGAAGGGGAATTCTAATCTATTAGCTCAGGATGTTGGAGTGAGAGAGAAGTGACAGGTTCAAGTGCATTCATGGTATAGTCATCGAAAGCATTGACTAGTAAAATGAGACCTAGATTGATCTCATCCAAAGGCATATTCAAATCCTTCTGACTCCTAGAGACCATAGTAGAAGCCACATTAACATTTATGGACTCAGACTCATTAGACCCTTCAATAGACCCTTCACCTACGTCGAGAAGCTTTTCATAGGATCCTTCTAAAAAATTGTTGAACTCATACTCATGAGAATATGTGTCTAAACTATGACTTGGGTGTTTGCACCATGAAGGTTTGGGAGTTCTTGCAACACCAGCTTGTTCTTGTGCCAACTGCTCTTGAAACTCTGGTGGTATGTATCATTCACCTTGGAAACTAGGATCTTGTAATACTTTCCATTGTTCATAGGTTAATGAATCAAATGGAATAGTTTTATCAAAATCGCTGTTAGTCTTGACTATACTGGCACGTGGTACAAAATTATTTGGCTCAGCAAAGAATGCTGCCAGGTCTGGAGGAATGGTATAAGGAAAGAAATCCTCATCCGATCTAACTTCTACAGTGTCGACTGTAGCTGTGCCTTCAGGTTCTGGTGGAGGATCCAGTTTTGGCACAAATTTATTAATCCCTAGATGGAACATGATCTTCTTGAAGCCTAAACCAATTGTTTCTTTTGTCTTTTGACCCATAGCTTTAATAGGTTTAACTAACCCATTACCATTCACCCCTATTGAGCCACTCCCTTTGTATCCAAAGCTTTTCATAATCTTAAGACATTCACTATTGGGATTTAGTTCATGAGCTGGGATAGCCTGTTCAGATATATCCTTTCCTTTGCAAAGCCAGGATTTAATAGCTCTTTCCTCATCTTTACCTTCTAGTGGTGTTTAAGCTCGTACAAAGACACCATCATAGACTATTTCAGGGGAAGTAGTAGAAGATTTATAACTCTTAGAAGGTCTCCCATAAGAATGAGGAGATGGAGGCAGAGCTGCTAATGATAGCACAGGTTCTATTTGATACCCCCCCATGCCTATTTCTTTGATCTTCAAAGTCTATTCCATATCTCTAAGCTTGGCATCATAGAATTCTGTGTATTATCTATTAGTTAGAACAAGACTATCAGCTGATTGTGTGAGTGCATTGCAAGAAGAGCCCATACTAGCAGGAATTGTCACCTCTGCACCTTGGAAAGGAAACTTAATGCACTAATGGTACGTAGAGGGAACCGCTTGCATTTCATAGATCCACGGTCTTCCCAGCAAGATGTTATATGCAAGAGGAAGGTCTAGCACCTGACATGTGACATCTCTTTCAACCAGTCCAACCCGAATGGGTAGCATGACTAAACCTTTAGATTTTCTCTCTTCTTCATCATAGGACTTGATAGTAATTCTCTTGTGGGAATCTATGCGATATTCATCATAAGCTAGCTAAGCAAGAAAGTGAGTAGAGAAAATATTAAGGCTAGCACCATTATCAATAAGGACACAACAAACTAGTTGTTTTCCAATCATGACTTCTATATGCAGAGGAGCGTTATGCAGGTGACTAATTGAGTGATCATCTTCTTCTGAGAAGGAAAAATAATATAGTGAAGTCAAGTGACCCACCATGGATTGAAACTGATCCAAATTGATGTCTTTGGGGACATTAGCCTCTGTGAGGGATTTATCCATAATCTACCTGTGAGCAGGCGAGATCTTTAGCAGCTCAAAGATAGTTATTTGAGCATTGGCTCTTTGCAATTGGTCTAGAATGCAGTAACCAGAAGTAGAAGGTGTGGGGACAACTTTTATGGTCTTGTTGGTAGAGCCAACAACAACTTTATCCACAATTTTTTTTGGTGCGGATGTAGTAGCAGGAGGGTCAGGACCCTTGATAGTGATCTTAGTGTGGGATCTGGTAACAACGTTCATGCAATCCTGAGAAGATTCAAATTTAGATAAGTGAGACCCAAGGCCTCTCAAGATGAACAGGGTCTTAGGCTTAGGAGCATCCCCGCTCCCCTGGTAGTAATCACATTACAATACTCCACTTCCACAGGTTCAATCATGTTGATGACATTATCATAAGTGGCATGTGTGTAGTTAACCTTGGCATTATTATTCTTAGTGTTGGAAGAATAGCCTTTCTCGTGATGAGGAAAAGGATCTTTAAATGCCTAGTGATCTAAATTCTTACTATGATTTTCCACAATGATAACCTAATTATCAATCATATCTTGGAATTTATAGCACAACTGAAGACAAGTAGCAGTCTTATGACCTTTGTTTTGGTGATAGTCATAGTATGCGTTGTCATTCCACCAATGGGGTCATAGTTGTGGATCATATAGACACTTGTCCAAAGGAGTGAGAATATGATTTTGCACCAAAGTTTTGAAAACCACATCAAGCAGTTCTCCCAAAGAAGTAAATTCACGCTTGGGTCGTGGAGCCCAAGGTTTGTTGCCAGAGAATCTAGAAGGCTGTTGAGTGTTTTTTGCAGCCTTTTCAACAGCTTTGGTCACTTGTATACTAGAAGTGAGATTGAAAACTAGTTTCAAAGGAGCCAGAGTCACATTATCAACCAATCCATCATTCACAATGTCCTTATTTTTTTTGACAAACTTCCCTTTATCTTTGTTGGAAGAGGAGGAACCTTGTTTGTTGTCTTTATACAAATTCAATTCACCTTTCTTAACCATAAATGCCTCTATCCTCAAAACCTACTTAATCATGATATCAAAATTAAGGGGACCTTGAAGTTGTACTTGATACCCAAAATTAGGGGTGAGATTATCCAAGAAGTTATTGAGTTTCTCAGATTTAGGTATTTTGTGAGGATACTTAGTGAAAATTTGTCTCCATCTTTGGAGAAATGTCAAGAATGCCTCCCCTTTCCTTTTCTTGAGATTGCAAAGGTCCCTGATGTTAACAGGATGCTATATGTTGTGAGAATAGTGATGTATAAAGAGGTTGGCAATCTCATCAAAAGTCTTGATGCCAACGGGTAGTCGAGAAAACCACTCCATGGCAGGTCCACCCAAACTTTAGGGAAAGAGATGCATTAAATAGGTTTGATCATGCATAAAATCCATAGATAGGGCCCCAAATTCTCTCAAATGATCCCAAGGATCAATGGTACCCAGATACTTATCATACTTAGGGAGTTCCACACCTTTGGGAAAAGGTGGCATATGAAGACTCCTATCAAAAGGAAAAAGGACACATGCTTTCCATCGTGAATTGTTGTGTGGGTTTGTCCTTATCCTTCATAAGTTGGCTAATTTGATTTTGCATATCTTGAATTACTTTATGCAATTTGGTAGTCTCACTCTCTTCTTCTTTAGCCACAAGCGTTTCCACTTGGAAGTTTGGGGGTACCTTAACTCCTTGTTTTGCCAAATCTATAAAATATTTCTCTTTATCTTCTGAAAGGAGTATTTCCATCATTTTGATGAGAGCTTTATTAGATTTTGCAGCATCTATGTCATTTTGATTTATTGGCTCATCATCATTACCAAGAATCTCATAAATGCTTTGAGTCTGATCTTGACCCTGGTGATGCTGCTCTTCTTGTTGACCCTTCTCATTTTGAGATTGGTCATTGACTCTACTATATTGACCTTGTAAGTAATCAAAAGGAGTTGCCATGTCATTAACGTGAGATTGTGCCGTGTGCACCTCTTCAGTATGAGTGTGAGTGTCGAGTTGAGAACTCATGGTCAATGTATCTCTTGGTGGATCAAATGGGTTGATAGGATCAAAAGGATTGATATGTTCAAAAGGATCACTAAGGAAGCAAGGATCGTTAATAGGGTCAACCCAAACAAGTGACTTTCTGAAGCCTTGATGATCTAAAAGAAATGGATTGTGTTGATCTTGAAACAAAGGATTAGAGCACAACTGGAACACTGGTTTCTGATTCGGACTTGGATCTATACTGAATGGGGAAGAGGAATGTGAGGATCCCTCTTGACTATTAGATTGAACAATGGGTTCAGAATGACCTTTTCCTTGTTTACGAGGTTTACTTCTACCTATTCTAGAACTGTGAATGGGAAATATATTGCCACTTCTAGTCATACACAAGCATAGTCAAAGATGCAACAAGAGAAAAATTAGGATCCAACTCAGAAATATGTCTCTAGAAATAATGAAAAGGAGGTAATAGGATAGAACAACCAAGATATGAGATGCACCCGACACGAATCGTCAAGAGTATGACTAGAACAACCGAGATGTGACTATCATGTTGTAAGGTACAAAAACACAAAATATAGGATAGAGACAAAGAGACAAGACAAGTTTGAGTAAGAATTAGTCAGTTTGCAATTCAAAACAATCATTTTTAGATTGCAAACAATAGGGAAACAGGCAATCAGATCCCAAACAAAAGTCAGATCAGGAAAAAAAACTCACCAGTCAACAAAAAAAAGCTTGCTATTTTAGGACACCAGGGTACAGATTCACATGAGAAATTTCTATTTCACATGAGGAAGTGCTCAATTGCATGCGAGAAAATGCAAGCTCGCACAAGGAAGTTCTTAGTTTCTAAAATATCGCATGAGAAAACTCTAGGTTTCGATAAATAGACTCATTTTTTGAGACAAAAACTAGATTTTGAGACATAGTTAGGACTGTTCTCTAACAAAATTTCCAGATTCGGGGTAATTTTATGATAATACAGATCAACAATCTCAATTTCAAGGTGACAGGCACTTGTTAACAAGCATGAAGTTTCAATCAAGCAATAGTGACACAAGCAATAGTCGTAAATAGTTCTACCGAGGACAAAGAAACTTGGCAGAGTCATGGGAGTCTTTGTTTGATCATGATTGGATAGTTTATGACTCAAAGAAAACACATAGTTATCCCTATAAACAAAATGGTAGAGAAGACAAAATCTGTGCCCTGCTGTCTTATGCATATGCGTGCACCTCACACAACAGTGTCACCCCCGAGAGGGTGCCTGTGTTTTTGGTGTTTCCAAGGAATAAGTATATATGTTTGAAGGTTACCCTTAAAGTAGGGACCAACATCATATACCACTTCAAGCATCCAGGTGCATACCTATGTCAAGAATCTAGGGGAGAGATTCTTCCCCCTCCCTATGAACAGATTATGTCTTCTTTTAGAGGTGATCCAGGTAGGCATCTAACTAAGAGAGTTTTTAGTGGGCTCCCATTCACAATAACCTTCAGTGCCTCTGATACAGAACTGGGGCCTTGTAGCCACACCAACACTTGAAAGTCATACACCCTTGCAAGCAAGGCTGGGAGCGGCGCCTCTCAGTACAACAAACAAGGCTTTCTCAAGATGATAGTCAAAATCATGAGAAAGAAGTTAACATGGCTTTGGAGTTTTTAGACTCAACAAAGTAGAATTTATTATAGTGAGGTGGAATCACCGACGATAGGTGTGTACTCACTTGGGTCATTCTCGAAGGTTCAACTTCCGGCAGGCCCTCTAAAGGTGACACAAACTTGGCTTGGATTCAAGGGTCCGATTTTCTGATTCTCTCAAAGAGAGAAGAGCATAATTCTCTACCTCTTCACCTTACCCAAACACGCAAGACATGTTCATCACCGAGATAGCTTCACTCCACCAAATCCACAAGCCTTTGGGTTTATGATTCTCTCAAAGAGAGAAGAGCATAATCCCCTAACAAGTAGATGTGTTAAAGATCCACTATCTTGCTCTGCTTCCCTAGGTATCCGTCATTCTAGAAACATCTGGGTCTCAATTTCTCCATGGGCACCACTTCCATGTAATGAAGATCCTATTCCCCTACTTTTCTATCAGGACCCTTAAGAAATTTTAATCAAGCCCTATTTGAACTATGTGAATGAAAAATAGTAAACAAGCACAATGTTTTTTTAAATATGTCTTTGACAACCGTCCTGCAAGCAAACCATTAGAAAGTTTTCATGATCTTTGACAAGCAACCTGCAGACCACTGTTATGCTATAGTAGAAATCAGAAACATGAAATCAACAGTAGAAAGTAAATATCAGAAAACAATAATAGTAAATTGCAGAATCTAAAAATTTAATGACTGTCTGTAAAACTTCGCTCGAGAAAGAGCAAGGACCTACGCGATAGAGTGTTTCCTCACATGAGGGAATGCTACTGGGAGAAAAAATTCACGCGGATCGACCTAAAAGTTCATGTGAGATTTCATACCAGTGATGTACAGATGCATGACAGAGTTCAAATTTCTGTCAGAAAATTTCGTGAGTGAGGTCAGAAATCATTTTTTCTACCCCACGGTGGGCTACAAAATGTGTGTGCTTGAATGTGACCTCTTAAATCAAGCACAAACCCAACATATTCCTTACTCAATCATCGAATTTGCAAAGATGAACATGAATTGTCCATTTCACAAACTTGATTGAAGCAACCTGTTGCCTCCTATTTAGTTGGGGTTTTTGAATTCACTCTCATAATGAGAGCCAACAACCTTGACCATTGCTAAAATGGAGGATTTTAGAGCATGATAAAAATTTGAAATTGAAACTATTTGATATGAGATACAATTACAATCTAAGAATTGAAATGCATATTTAATCTAGAAAGCTTGAAAAGATGATATAATTGAGCTATTAGATATGTAAACAAACTACATTAAGATGCAACATGTTATTACTCTAAATGAAAATAAGCTAATTATGCAATAAAGCTTGAAAAGAATGAAAGAAATGAGACAATATTTTGCTATAATTTTGATGCTCTCTAATCGATCCTCCCAAATGAAGAAAATGAGGTCCATAATATAGAACCACCTGAGAAGGGGAGGAAGAGTTTCTTGAAAAGAAACAGCTGACTCTTCATCTCCTTGGAGGAAGGTGAGACAAATTTTGAAGGAATTATTCAATTAAAAGAATGAATTATTGCCACAAGAGTGGTTTTTCATATGGAATTATGGAATTCCTTTTGAGGATAATTCACTCAAATAAGAAAATAATTCTTTTAATTCCTTTTAATGTGTATTAGCTAAAGGGGGTGGAATTAATTTAATTTAAAAGCACTTAGGACTTTAGAATTAAATTAATTAATCATAGGGATTTTTAGCTAATAAACCTTGATAATTTAGGAATTAAATATAATGTGAGATTTATGCAAATTTAGGTTTTCTGTATTTGAGACTAAGTTAATTAAAGTCAATTAGGAAGATAATTTTCCTAGTACAATAGGACTTTGATGATGAGAAAATGCACCAAAATTGTTTAGAATTGTGAGGTGCCAATTTTGGGGTGTTACAGTAGCTACTCGTGTAGCAGAGAAACTGAAGAAGGCTACTAAGAAAAAGGCTGTAGAAATTGTAGAAACCCCTATGCGAAGGAGTCCTAGAATTAGAGGATAGCTCCTTGGAGCATCCTCCAAAATCCAACCCACTTCTCCTTTGCAATTTGATGAATAACCCAATGTGCAAATTATTCTAAACGATTCCCCAAATCAGTCTACAGTTCCAGACTTTCCACTGCATTCAACATAAACTTATGAAGCTGAACCTGATGTTTACCAAAATAGTTCCCAGGAAATCCATCAGGATATTGCAGACATTAACGAGGAGAATGCCTCAGTAATCCATCAGTTAGCCTATGGAGAAACTGCCTTAGCACCCTACAACAAAACTTGGTTAATAAGTTTCTTAGAGCAGTCTTGGAAGGAACAGAGGAGGCAAATAAATCAGGTAGAAGATTATGGCCCAATCACCTTGCAAATTCTTCTCTTTGGATTGCATAATAAGTATGTTCTAGAAACAACTTTATGGGGAGAGGAGAAGAAGAAACTAAAAATAATAATAACAGAGCAAGGGGAAGAAATTGCAGAATTGAAGGAACAATTGGAAAAGAAAAAAGAAAAGATGGATCATGCCCTCAAATTGGCTGATCAAATAATTGCATGTAGGCCACCTCCTAGGGTTTATACCATCTGTTTGAAAGAATAGTTCCTCTTGTTCTAGCTAATGATGACCATTAAAGATATAGACTCTGAGTTCAAGTCAGCCCAAGAATTTTATGGCCTTTACCAAACTCTTCCGTCATGGCAACAAAATCTACTTTGTGAACTGTACATGCATAACTTCATTATCCTAGCTAAGAATAAGTGGAATCCTCTACTCTACATAGGGGATATATGCCTAAGGGAATTAATATCCTGGATGCATAATGAAGCCAACTATGATAGACAGTTGGAAAAATATAGGGAACATGAGAAAACAGAGCCATTACCATTAAGAGAAGAAAGAAGCAAGCCAAATATACTCCTCAGAGATTGGCTCAATTTGACTTATGGAAAAATCAAGGAGGAAACAAGGGATATTTTTTTTGGGATTCGTACAAATGTCTATGTAGAATATGATGGTTTGTCTTACTTTGTCTTCCAGAGAGCCCTGGTTGGAGCCAAAAGTAGATGAGGTAGGTTATTTTAGGCATTTAAGATATCTTAGCCACACAGTCTTAACAACCTCCAAGCAGCTATTCAAAGAGAAACAAAATACATGCAGCTGGGAAGGCAAACTAGACAGCAACTCTAGTGTCCACTCACCATGCAGCCACCAATGCTCCTTTGGCCCCTGTATGACATCAATACTAACACACTTGACCGACTGGAGGAAAATCATAGAGTAGATGTCTAGGAAAAAACAAGGGGGTTCTACTACACCTTCAAAAGCCAAAGGAGAGGGAGAGAAGAGGTTGGATATTTCAGAGAAACTACCAGAAGATGTAATGCTTGAGGACAAGCATTCATCTTGCCAAGGGGAAAATGATGAGACCGTTTTACTGTCTCTATTATATTAATCCTTATACTCTATTTTTAAGTATTATCAGAACAATTGTGAAGTTTTAGTCAGTCGAACTTATGTCAAGTACAAATAAAACCATTAAACCATGGGTGGAATAGATATGTCATATTATGCCAATATTATATATATGTTGCAGTATTTCATATAATAATCAGAATGTGTGTTCTAACATCTGGATTAATTTGAATAAGCTATGTGTATGAATGTATTTTTCATGATAACTAATCCTGCCAGGAAGTAGGAGTCACTGGGAGTGGTCGGAAACATTGAAGGAGGACGTTAAAGAATAGCTTCGAATGGATAAGCCATCATGGAATTAGAAGACATGTATACCGCAAATCAGGAGCCAATATTTCAGATATGCATGAATGTAGCTCTACTATATTCCCTTCGTATTCCTAGGATTTTGACTTGGTCGCTGAGACTTCATTGCATATGTCATGGGATGTTGCATTTCCTTTTTTTTTTCTCTTTGGCGCGGTTTTAGTTAGATAGTTCATTTTTCTTTTTCAGAATAAGAAAGTCAATCCTCTATTTATAGGGATGAGATTGATAGTTTGTAAGTTCAAAGATTTTTGGAAATACAATGTTCTAATTGTATCTTGCACAACAAGTTTATTTTCAGTTTCATGTATCATTCTCATGTAATTAGTTTTGAAAGATAATGAAGTAACTTTTGGTTCATATTCTATGTTCATAGATTAGCAGAAGCTGACCAGGAAGGCCCACTTGGTAGGTGGACTAGAGTAGAAGTAGAATAGATTTACTTTTTGCATTTCCAGCATTCTAGATATAAGATTACAGTTTCTTCCTACAACATTGTACTTTGTGAATGTTCCTTCAGCACCTGCAAGGATAGTTATAGTGAATTCTCAAGGTTGAAAGAATAAGTTTAAGTAGAGTTTGCAAGTTGTAGCATTCCTTTCATGTACTTTACTTTCCTACAGCATAGGTAGAGTGGTTTTGTAAGGAACTTAGTGCACATACTGTGATGTACCATTCCAAGTATACGTCCCTGGGTTAACAAACTAAATGCATCTCATGGTGGGAGAAGTGATCCTTAGATTGAATAAACTATTCCTAAGAGAGGATTTGGGCATGATTACTAAGAACCTATTGTGTGGTAGTTCAATATCTAGAATGCATTCCATGGGTCATGGGAGGGGGCTTAAATATGATTGAAGGACCTCAAGACAAAGTGGGGGGGGATGAAGTTTTTATGGAAAGGAGATGCAAATTTTTTGGTACAAGATGATAAACAAGCACAAACTTATGGACCCACTAGCAAGGAATAAAGCCAGTCACAAGGATATATGGAACACCTAGTCTAATTTCCAACAAGGAAGAAAGAGGATATACTCTAGATTAGACAGGTTCTATGTAAACAAAGAATTATTTGGATTCAAAATATCCTCTAAAGGGACTAGTGTGAGTGTGATCCCATATACACTATCTGACCATAACCCCATTATCACCTCCATTTTTGCTCTGGAAGATGGACTATGTGAAAAAAAGAGGTGTGAAGGATTTGCACTTAATATTAGGTTGATTAAAGATGAAGACATCAAAACTACAATTAAGATTATAAGATTCTATAACATAGGAATTATTAAACATTCTAGTTCCATTGAAAGATAGAATCAATGCATACACAGTTGGAAAAACCTCTCTCAGGTAGTAGGAAGGAAAAAATACAAGGATGGTAAAAAATTGGAATCAAAGCTACATATAAAGTTTTGTCTAGCAAAGAAAGTTATGCAAGATGACCTGACTAATATGAATACACTAGTAACTGTGACACAAACCAGAGATGAATTAAGGAGGTTGAAAAACATCAAGATTCAAGGAGCCAAGACAAGGGCCAAAATTTAGTGGGTCAATCATGGGGACAAGAGGTTAAGGAACTTCTTTCGGATCCTAAATCTAAAACAATCTAGGGAAAGGATTGACTTCTTATGTGAGGAAGGGAACATTATCAAGTCTCAAGATGACATTTTACAAGCCTTTGTGAAGTTATATTCTAATATTTTATCCTCTAAAGATAAGTGGATGGATATGATGGAAGCCATAAACAAAATTAGCAATAGCATCCCAAGAAAGGTTAGAAAGGAAGATGTGGAGAAACTTAACCAACCTATCTGGGTCAAAGAAGTCAATATGGCCATTCAAAGTTTACAAAATGAGAAAGCACTAGGGCTTGATTGCTTGCATGCAAAGTTCTATAAAGACAATTTAGACTGGATAGGTGAAGACCTTCTACAGGTATACTCCAAGGCTATAAAAAAGAGGTTCATGGAACAATAGATAAATTTTGGGCTTATTAATCTCATACCAAAGGATGAGGAAAATTCTCTGATAAAAAATTGGAGGCCCATCACCTTAACGAATGTATCTTTTAAGATTAGAAGATATCCTACCTAGGACCATAAATCCTACACAAACAAGATTTGTGAAGGGAAGATATATTATGGAAAATTTGATCACATGTTGGGAGGCTTTAGATTGGGTTAAAACCTCTGACCAGAAAATATGTATGCTACTATTAGGTTATGAGAAAGCCTACAATAGGATTGAATGGAACTTCATACATATGATTCTCCAAAGCTTGGGATTTCCAAAAAAGATTTGCTAGATGGAAACCACATTAATGAATGGAGCGATTGCAACCATGGAGGTAAATGGAATAAGGTTTTCTCCTTTTGAACTTACCAGGTCTATCAAGAAGGGGTCCCCTCTGGCTCCAACCCTATTTTTGGTGGCAACAGATGCACTATCTTATCTTCTAAGGGAAAAATCATTATCTCTAAAGGTACAAAAAACTCTTCTTCCCAATGGGTATGAGCTATCCAATATTCAATTTTCTGATGACACAACTATTATCATTGCTCTAAAAGAAGAGAAATTTGGTCACCTAATGATGAAACTAGATCTTTTTTGTACTGCCTCTAGCAGTAAGATCTCCCTTTCTAAATCCATTATCTTGGGATAGGAAGACACATATCCCCAATGGTGTAATAAGTTATCTTTGGATTGGGGAGGACCTAACCATTAGGTTATATATTTGGGGATTCCATTTTGTATTGAACCCAACCTCAAATAAATGTGGGAATGGATTAAACAAAAGATTGATAAAAAGTTAAACAAAGGGAAAAATTAATATCTATCTTTGACTGCATGATTTTAGGTGTGTCAGAAGATCCTGTCATCATACACAATATACTATGATTCCACATGGCTATTCAATGAGGTACAATTATATTATGTTCAAAATAGAATCAAATATTTCCTTTGGTCTAATGGAAGAGGGGCAAAAAAGATCATACAATTAACTAGATGTGGTGTACTATGAGCATAGAGATAAGAGGTTTGGGTTTAAAATTTTTGAAGACATGGGGCATCACTCTAGTTGTCAAGTGGATAACTAAGGCATCATAGGGATATGATCAATGAAAGATTCTTGTTAGAAATAGTATTGCCAGAGTTATCCCCATGAGAGAACCCTCTTGGAGGGGTTTTCATTTTAATAAACCAGTGTCTAGGAAGTTTAAGATCAGAGTTGAACGATCTAATGTATTCAAATGAATATGGAAATTTTGGGACAAAGCAAGACATTTGATCAAGAATACTAATTTTTTATATGAAAATGGTCATATTTGTGGTGAAAAATCTATTTGATGAAACCTACAACATGGTGATAAACCCTTGGCCCTCATTCAAGGTTGTTCTTCTCGTAATTGGGAAAGCAAGGGGATTAGATATTTCTTTGATATCATTGTGAATGGATCTCTTATCAGTTGGTAGGATTTAGTGGAGAAATATGATCTACCCCAGTCCCATTGGAGAACATATTCTATACTAAGAGATGCATGTATTATCTTGAACCTTCCCAAACAATGTAGAAAATTCTCCAATAGGGTTTCTCTCATGAGATCGCCAGATGATATTCTATTTCCTCTTGTCAAATACAATTTCATATATAAACTGATCATTGACAATACTAATAACATTGATCACATTAATAGAGCTTGGAGAATTTCCTTTGACCCTCCTACCTAGTCTAAAATCCTTCAAGTCTATTGTCATAAACTTGTTTAGCCTAAAATTCTTTGTTTCATGTGGCTTTTGATTTTACAGAGGTTACCCATGAAGAATCCTAATAGGGAGTATAATATATGTTATTTATGTAGATGTGATGAATCTATCCAGCATATTTTCTTTGACTACTTTTTTACCAAGGAAGTGTAGATTTTATTTGGCCTTGTATTAAACAAGAACTTTACCTTAACTGATGTATTTTCTGGTAAATTCTTGAGCGTTAATAAGATCAGTTATCTTTTTTGGTCTATTCTCTCTATTCATGTTCTATGGTATATTTGGAAAGCTCGTAACAATGATATATTTAATGGAAGGAGAAGGTTCCTTGCTGAGTCTCTCAAGAGACTCACTTTCCATACAATTCTTATGCAAGTCACAGTGATCTTGAAAATCGATGAAGATAATCTTCTAGAGCTCCTAAATGAAGGCTCAACAAAAGTAATGAAAGAAAGTGTGGCCTATGGATGCACAAGTGAGATAACTATTGAAGAAAGGGACAAATTTGATGTCACATTGGCTGAACTATTGGAACATATCAGATAAATAGTTGAGAAAGAGAGACAAGTAGATGCTATAGATCCAGTAGAACATGTCCCTATTTCTCCTCCAGTAGATGATCCCCTTCCCAAACCAGAAGATATGACTGATCCATTCACCA
Organism: Thuja plicata; assembly: GCA_018584345.1. Lineage (NCBI taxonomy): Eukaryota > Viridiplantae > Streptophyta > Pinopsida > Cupressales > Cupressaceae > Thuja > Thuja plicata. The sequence continues at coordinate 1,388,631 of MU227235.1, read as the reverse complement.
TTTTTGAACTTAATGAAAAATACTAAAGTGATTTGAAGGGTCCCTGGGTTAGACTGCTTGGGTGACTAAATGATGTCAATCTCTCATGATTTATCTTTTTGTAAACAATGTCAATATGTATATGATGATGTAATACAATAGCACAAAGTATACAATGCAATCTCAGTAACAATATGTAGCTAGAAGGTTGTCCATATAATTAATAGAATTTTTTTCATATAATACAAATATAATTATTTATAGTATAATTATATTTATTATTATATATCAATGATATTATTCATACTATAAGTTATAATAAAATTATTAGCTGATAGGGTATATTAGGTGGGATTTTCATTCAAACCTGTTTGATGCTGCTAAACCATTGTTTCATACTAAACTGTTGTTTTAGGCAATACAGTGCATTGTGAAATAATATCTACAAGATCTCTACTATGAATGCCTATAAATATAGATTTTTTAGATTTGATACATGGTGGATTTAATTTATTGTGACTCCTCAAAATTCTCTTAGTTGTATCCAAACTTTGAATTTCCAGTTCATTTCTGTATTTGTGTGATTCAAAATTTGTTCAATCACGAACTATGAAATCAAAGAATGTAGGAAAATCAATGATTGATCTAGATCACTAGATGATTCAGGTGATTATAATCTACAAATAGAAGAGGTGGAAGAATGATAATTCCATGTATGTGTGTTCAATGTGTCCAAGGAACCTTTGGAAGTGAAACCTAAAGTATATGATTCACATTGTCTTTCAATCGATCTATATCACCAATGGAGATTAGAGCTATATGAAATAAATAGATACATGTTCGCTTCTACTCGGGCATTCTAGGAAAAATATTTAAGGTCATAGGTTCAAATCCATAGTTGAAGAGGTATGCAACTATAAGCACCAAATTTGAAGCTTCCACCATAAAAACCTAGACTAAAACGAGAAAGTATTGGTATTGCTCATGGATTTGGATGCCTCATTTTCTGCTCAATTGTTTACAATTTGACAGCAAGCAATCTTACATAGATTCTTCATAAGGAAATCAAGTTTTAAAAATTTTAGATCTATTTGGAAGAACCATAACATCTAAAAAAATCCCCTTTCCATTATTCTTAACAGATATCCATACCCAATTTTATAGCTCCCCTTTTCGCACAAGCTGGAAGGATGGTGGAAAAAGTTGTGGAATCTGACTTTACACCTGCCAATTGCATCTGTCTAAAAATTTTCAAGGCATTTTTAACAAATAAATTTTGTGCATATCATACTATCATGTATTCCATGAGACAAAATTTTGTTGAGGCATTCTTTGGAAATATTAAAAGACTCAGCAAGAAAACCATTTTGTGCATATCTTGCAACCATGACATTCCATGAGACCACATTTTTATCAGGCATTATGTAAAATATTTCATATGACTTGTGTATGCTTCCACATTTTTTATACATATCTATTAATGCATTTTAAACTAAAACATCAAATGAAAATTCACTTTCCAATATTCTTTGATGGATGTTCATTCCTTGTTTTAAATCTCCCACTTTGTCGCAAGATGATAGAATACTAGCAAAGATCATGGAGATTGGTGTTACTCATGCCAATTTAATTTTCTAAAAAGTTTCAAAGGCCTCTTCAATAAACCTATTATGTTAATATCTTATAATCATCACATTCAATGATACAAAATTTCTATGAGGCATTTCTTTGCAAAGTCCTAAAGCCTCATCAATAACACCACTCTATGCATATCTCGCTACCATTGTCATCCACAAGACAACATTTTTTTGAGGTATTTTGTTAAAAAATTCATGCACCTTGTATATGATTCCACATTTTGCATACATATGTACCAGGGCATTTGCAACTATATCATTTGACAAAAATTTGAACTCCATTATGCTTTGATGGATGTCCATACCATGTTTCAAAGATTTTAGTTTAATACTGGCTTGAAGTGCATTGGCGAAGGTGAACTGACCGGGATGGAAACCTGTTTGTTGTTGTATTGTTCTAAAAATTTAGCACCCATAATTGGATGTATTTTAGGACCTATTGACCCCATTTTGGTGATTTCAATATTTTATTGTCGGTTATTCCCATTTTCCCTTTTTTTCTAGCTCATTTTTCACATCTCCTGATGGGTCTCCACCTTATTATAGGCATTTTTACCTAGGGATATAGTCAAAGTTGGAATACTCCACTGGGTGTGAGGTCTAACTTCAACTTCACCCCCTTATGGGTTTGTCTTGATTGGGCCTGGAGACCAATGTTAGGACCCTTCTTCGTATGTATTTCCCATTTCTTTTCTGTGTCAGCCTACCCACAATTAAATCTCAAAATGATTATAAAAGGATACTTTATCCCCTCATTTTTCAACATACATAAGGAACCATAATGATGTGATCAAGAAAATGTGCCACAATTATACAAGCATACACATTCAAGTATTGAAGCATTCAAGTGGGGAAGGCAAGACATCTATCTAAGGTCTCCAAGTCTTCTTAATATACCCATTCAAGAAAGTCAATCTCCTTCCTTTGAAGCAAGATTTATCTCCCATGATGGCCAAGTAGAGAGCTTCTCAAGTGGAGAAAGGAGGTTCATTCCATTATTCTTCAAGTGAATTAACTAAATTCATGATCTAGAGATGGTGATTATGGATCTCATATATTGTTGAGGACATCCTTGATCTTCCTACATCTCCATTCCAATTTCAAATGCAAGCATCTTCATGAATTTGTGTGATTGCTACATCCATTCATGAGGGTTTTACACAAGGTGATTCAAACATTTATCTTCATTTAATTTTTAGATTTGCATTTACATATAAATTTCAAGGTTAGTTCCTAAACCGGGGCTTGACCAAGGCAAGCCCCTTTCCACAAATAATTTCCCTTTTTATGTGTGCAAGAACATGTTTCAGAATCTGCGGAACTGGATTAAGGAATTTTTGGGGTTATCTCCGAGATCAGAATCAAAAAGTACACAATAAAAAATAGAGGGGTATAGTAGAATCTTGACTTGTACCTGAAAGGTTGAATTTTTCTCAGAAGCCTCATATTTTCATAGTTGGAAGTTATAGGTGCCAAGGTCCTAGATCCAGAATGGTTCTAATCTGTGACATCTTTCTAAAAGGAAATTGTAGTTTCAAGGCATATAACCTCCTAATTCATTTCAAGGTACACAAATCATTCTCCAATCTTGTATTTATTTTGTGATCTATCATTGCATCAGTCATCCTTAGTTACTTTTCATATATGTACTTGTTCATTAATCAATTAGTCAAATCCATTAATTCCTTTATAGTGGAAATAGGTCTTATCTTCCTCCCTTTGCATCTAGGTTTTGCATTTGCACCCTTCATCTTTGGTGCAAGAGCACCTAGGGCAGAAGACCTAATTTTGTTATGTTTTATCATTTAATGTTTTTTAAGTGTATTTAGGGAAGTTTAGGATTATTTTGGAATGTTTTAGGAGAAGGTGTGTTAGGTTGTGTGTGATGTTGATCCAAATGACCTTTGCAAGGTCCTGATGAGAAAAATGGGTCAACTTACGAATTTGGAATTCAAAGTACTTAGAAGGAAATTTTTGAAGTTTTTAAGGTCCTAGGACATGATATGAGATGTTTTGGTGTCCAACCATGGAGTTAGAATGAACAAAGAGAAAAAATTATAAAAAGTGCAAAAGTTGCTTGAGCAACTTTGCAACTTTTAAATGTTGCTCGTCAACATTTTGCAAGAAGTTGTAAAACTACCCAAAAGGTAGTTATGGGTCAGTTCAAACAATTTTTGTGGATCATCTAGACATATTTAAGGGTCTTGGACACCGTCTAATGAGGTTGGTTATCATTTTGCAAAAAATGGACAAGTAATTGAAGGAACAATAACTGTGTTTTCTTGTTTTTTAATCCAAGCTTTGATCAATGGATTGAACTAGGTTATGTTTCATTATAATTAGGTTCTGAAAGTTTTTTTGAGCATTGTGTGGTAGTTATTAGCTTTTGGTTTCTCTTTTGTAGTTGAATGTAAATTATTCTTCCTGCTCTGGGTTCTCTGGACAAGACAAGATTGTAAATAGAAAAATGACTCCCTAGCCATTTTCCACCATGGAAAGTCTCTGTGCCTTGGAGATATGGTAGAGGGGTCATTGTACAATTTTTTTTTTAAGGTTCTGAGGTTTCAATGGTGAATCTTGAGCTCTTTCCTGAGGATAGCTTTGCTATAGCCTGACTAGGGTCAATTGAAGAACTGTGTGATTCATTTGTAGGGTTGGATTGAAAGAAGTGATCCAGTACATGGAGGATGGACTTAGAAAGAGGACAAACCTCTGTGAGCATTAGTGATGCCAGATGAATTCATTTCATCTGGTTTTGAGTGGAATTTCTAAAAATAGGCCTATTAGCCCTATTTTTAAGGACTTGATCCTTAAGGGATTTAAAGTACAATACAGAAGACTAGAGACCCCTAAAACCTAAAATGTTTTGTGTCTTTAAAAAGGGTATTTGGAACCAAGATTGGTTTTGGGAATTCTTTGAGGAATTTGGGAGTTGATGTAGAATAGGAGCCTAATTAGGGATACAAGAACCACTAGGCCTGCTCCTTGAAAGAAGGAAATTGATGAATGTATTGATGAGCTATGGCTCTGAATCTTCAAGATTGAAGTTTTTAGACATTAAAAAGTGGGGGATCAACCCTATGAATTCTTCTGAGGTGATTGATTAGTTGTGATGGAATCTACCCTTGTCATTCAGTGAAGGCTAAACTTTAATTGATAGTGAGATTATTTGAAAGAAAAGGTGTATGAACTGTGTTATGAATTTAGTTTATGGTACTAGAGAAAATACCTAATAGGTCCAGAGTAGAGGCCTAAGAGAGAGTCAATTTGACTTAGTGAAGAATCTCCCTATCATATTGGTATCAAAGCCCTGAAAGATTTGGGCTAGGAAGGTTTATGAGTGACCTTGAACCAGTGGGTGAGTCAACCATGGTGACCAATGTAGAGTTGGCAAGGAAGATGGATGAATGTGAGGAGGAGAATAGGATCCTAAGGGAAAAACTTGAAGAGATGGACATAAATCTTGATGAAGTACAAGCTAGGACAAAAAAAGTAAACCAAAGAGAAAGGGAAGTCAGTTGCAGTAGAGGATGAGGTACCAGAACCTGATCCACTTCTTCGAGAAGAGCCATGCCTTAGGTATTTGAAATCCATGAGTGGAAAATCATTGGAAGGAGTACCCTTATTCAGTGGAAAGATGGATCCAGAGGTTGTAATGGAGTGGATAAAGGGTTTATAAAATCATTTTGAATGTGAAAATGTGACAGAGGCCCAAAAGGTGAAAGTGGCCAAGACTAGGTTAAGGGGAACAATACTCACTTGGTGGAAATTTTTTTAGGATGAAATATTGAAGGAAGGAAAGAACAAAATCTCCACATGGAAGGGTATGGTTTCAAAGATAAGGAATACATATATTCCAGAGGACTATGAGATACATTTACACAAGAAAAGGCAGAATCTAAGACACAAAGATTCAGAGGTGAGTGCCTACACAGAAGAGTTTTACAAACTATGTTTAAGGTCTAAAGTGATAGAAGATGAAAGCATCAAAGTGGCCCATTATCTCAATGGGTTGAAATGGAGTATTCAAAAATAAATAAGTCTTTTGACACTGTAAAGTAGAAAAATTGATGTTAATGGAATAAGAGTGTTTTGATACTCGAATCACTTATCACCTTACATTTAATTTTTAGAGTGGAGGGATAGATAAGACATTCCCATTTATTCTCAAATGAACAAAGGAAGGATCCAAATTGATCAACCCAAAAAGGATCAGTGCATAAATGAATCAATCTATTGGAAATAAGAATAAAGAAGGAGATCCTAGGTTTCCCTCTTAAAATGTATTTTGAAATGAATGTAAATGTGTGATAGATTTAGAATGATTAAGGATTTGAATTGAAATGGATAGGAGGAATACACTAACCTTAAAATATTCCAGATCACAGAATGTTGTTTTCTGAGGCATGTACTCTTTTTCTAGAAAATCTGAAGTATGATCCTGAATTAGAATGCAGAGATGAACAAAACCTAGAAATATTTTTCCATTCTGACACCGTCTTATGAGAAAGATCGACCTTGACCCACTAATCTGACCCCTGACCCAATAATCTCGACCCTGACCTGTGCTACCTCGATAGAAAATCTATTTTCAGATCTCTATAGTTCGCTAAAAAGGGTATCCAAATATGGTCTCAGATCTTTTGTCTTGTACTTGTAATTCCTAAAAACAACACCTGCAAATATCTAAAAAGAGGGTTTGTTTGTTGGGGGGGAGGGGTTTTCCTTAGTCAAACCCTGATTTGGGAATTAACCTTAAAATCAATAATTGAAATAAGAATGCTAGCAAGTAGTAGAATTGAATCTAACAATGAAGCTATGATATTCAATAGATATGCAATTGTAATTCAAATGTAGACAAATATGTAAATATGAAAGCATGGCCTTTAGAAACCATAAAACTCCATGATTGTATGCTTGGAATCCACCTTGAAGAGATGATGAAAGAGTATTGAGGATGCACAAATAATATTGAAGGAAGATCACACCATCATGATGGCTAGATCTAGGGCTTGAATGATAAATCTTGAATGCTTGAACCAAATCCCTTCAAATGGCTTGAAAGATTGAATCCTTGGTCTTCAATGGAGAGCTTGAATTCTTGAGAGGAAGACTTGAACACCTTGAAAGCTTGGAAACATGTAGAATAATGGATTCTTGAACCTTTTTCTTGGTCACCTCTTATCACTTAGTTGATGGTTCTTGCTTGATGATGGTTGATTATGCTTAGAGAAAATGAGAGAGAAAGGCTTCCTTTTATATGAAATTAGGGAAAAATATTCTAAGGAGGTTGACATAGGAGAATTAAATTTTGATTTGACCTATTCCCCTAGAAGAGGACATATATTAAATATAATTTAGGATTTTCCACATCGGAACCCAAAAAAGCCGACCCAGAAGCGAGAGAAATGAATTTCTGATGACCTCTGAAAGCCGACAAGCTTCCAGATTTGGAAGGGGGACCCATGTCAAGGTCAATCTTGACCCTAACCTAGTTCAAGGTTGAGTTTGACCCTAACCTAGGTCAAGGTTGAGGTCAACCTTGACCCAGGGGGTCAGAACCCTTGGAAAATGTGCCAGGTGGGATAGAAGGTGCCCAGAGAGGCCCCATCAGGGTCCTAAACAAGCATAGAAGCAGGAGATGATGTAGAAATGAGGGGAGAGTATGATGGTGGTAAAAAAAATCCCCTAAGGAGGGCTAAATGTTCTTATTATGGAAGAGCTTCCATTCTAAGACAATACAGACACCTACCACTATACATAAGTGTTATCAACTAGCTCTTAAGGTTGAGGAGAAGATAAAGAAAAAGTATGAAGAAAATAACAGGGGTAGAGGAAGAGGTAGAGACTTTAGAGGTCAAAAAGGTAGTTATGGTGGTAGGAGTAATGATTAAAGACCCTGAGTGGAAACAAAAATGATAGAGAAGAGCCATGAAACTAGTAGTAGAGGTAACTATGGACAAGGTAGAGGTCCAGATAGTGGTGGTAGAGGAAGATTTTTTGGAGGAACCAATAGAGGTTAATTTTCAAACATGAAATGCTATAATTTCCACCAGTTTTGGCACCCTTCCTATAGGTGTCTTGATAAAGCCACATCATCTCAATTAGAGATAAGACTAAACTATTTACAAGAAGAAATCAGTAATGTCAAGTCTCCCGAAGTTAAATTAGATTCAAAGAGTGGAGAGAATTTGGTGATCAGAAGAGTTCTCATTAAAGAGCCAGTTAGGGAGGAATATAGACAAAGAAGATCACTCTTCAAGGTGAAACTTAAAATAATTATAAAGTTATGTAGGGTGATCATTGACTCATGTTCAATGAACAACATAATCTCAGAGAAGGCAGTGAATAAACTTGGGGTGACCAAGATCCCTCATGACCATCCTTATAGAGTGACATGGTTGAACAAAGGACACCATGTCCAAGTGAATGAACAAGGCTAGATTTAATTTGCAATTGGAGGTTGTAGTGATAAAATAATTTTTGATATACTTCCCATAGATGTTTTCCATCTTCTATTTCTAAGACCATGATAGTTGACAAGAAAGCCATGCATGATGGAGAAAAGAATCCTTATTCTTTTCAAAAGGATGGAGTAGAATATAAAATATAGTAATTGATGGATGAAGAAGGAGTGAAAAATAGTCCCAATGTGTTGGTGGTAGGTAGGAAAGAGTTCCTGCAAGTGCTTAAGAAAGAAGAAGAAGAAGAAGAGTGTTATGCAATCATGATGAAGCCTAAAGGGGAAAAGTTAGAAGAACAAACACCTTTACCTAAGGAGATACAAGACCTTTTGGAATAGTTTAAGGAAATTGTAAGTGATGGTTCACTAGTAGTCCTTCCACCACAGAGATCCATAAGTCACTAGATTGAATTCATACTAGGTGCCATTTTGCCCAATAAGGCAACCTATAAAATGACCCATGATCAGAATAGGGAGATATCTAGACAAGTGCAAGAGATATTGGATCAAGGGCTTATAAAGAAGAGCATAAGTCCCTATGCAGTGCTAGTGGTTTTAGTATCAAAGAAAGGAGGAAATTGGAGGATTTTCATAGAGTTTAGAGCCATAAAAAGAACTACCATAATATATAGGTTTCCAATCCCTAGGATTGAGAGGCTAATGGATTATCTTGGTGGGGATAAATACTTCACAAAGTTAGACTTAAAGAGTGGATACCATCAAATATGGATAAAGGAAGGGGATGAGTGAAAAACAAACTTCAAGACTATAGAAGGACTATATGAATGGCTTGTCATGCCATTTGGGCTTAGTAATGCCCCTGTCACATTCATGAGGTTAATGAATGCAATGATAAAGGACTACATAGTGGTTTTTGTAGTGGTGTACCTTGATGACATCCTCATTTTCAGTAGGACCAAGGAGGAGAACCTTCAATGTTTGCAAATTTTCTTGAGGAGGTTGCAAGAGGAGCAGTTGGCAATCAACATGGAAAAGTTTGAGTTCCTGAAACAAGAATTGGTGTACCTTGGGTTTGTGGTATCACAAGGGTCATTAAAGATGGATCCTAGCAAGGACCTACTCCTACAACTAGTATTGAGGTAAGAAGCTTTCATGGGTTTCCCCAAGTTTATATTAAATTTATTAGAAATTTTAGTGCCATTTGTGCTTTAGTGTTAGATACTATTAAGGGTGGGTATAAGACTAAGTTTAGGTGGATTGAGGAAGCCAATAGGGGTTTTGAGATGTTGAAGACAAAGGTATCCACCCAACCCATCCTAATGTTACCAAGTTTTGAAAAATTGTTTACATTGGAGTGTGATGCTAGTAGCATAGCAGTAGGGGTTGTTTTGACCCAAGAGGGTAGACTAGGGGATTTTTATAGTAAAAAATTGAATAAATCCAAGAAGAAATACTCCTCCTGTGACCTATAACTCTATTCCCTAGTTCAAGCTCTTAGGAAGTGGACACACTACCTCCTTCCCAAAGAATTTGTAGTCTTTACAAATAACCAAGCTTTGAGTTGCATTAATACACAAGAGAAGTTAAGTAATAGACACCTTAAGTGAATGAAGTTCCTGCAAGCCTATACATTTAACATAAAGCACAAGAAGGGTTAGATGAACAAGGTTGCAGCTGCATTGAGTCGAAGGCTACTTACTGTTCAAGAGGTGTAGTTACAAATTATTGGAGTAGAAAGATTCAAGGATCTATATAGAGAAGATGAAGACTTCTCAGAGGATTATAAGGTTTGTATGGAGTTCAACAACCACTTTCATGGTTAGTTTTTAGATTATACCTTACAAAATGGGTTATTGTTTAGGGGAGAAAAATTGTGTGTACCCAAGGGATCTCTGAGGGAAAATTTGATACAGGAAAAACACAATAGAAGTCTTAGTGGTCATTTTAGTCTCAATAAGACTCTTGAGTTGGTTCATAGGTTCTATTACTGGCCCAAGATGTAGAGAGATGTGAGAAGGTATGTGTAGAAATGTTTGGTGTGTCAGAAGGCAAAAGGTATGACTTATAATGCTGGTTTATATTAACTACTTCCCATTCCAAATAGATCATGGGAGTGTATTCGTATGGATTTCATAGTGGGATTACCAAGGACAAGAAATGGAATGGATAATGTTTTTGTAGTTGTTGATAGGTTCAGTAAGATGAGCCACTTCATTCCATGCAAGACAAAACATGATGCAAGCTACATAGCCCAATTTTTCTTTAGGGAAGTTGTGGGAATCCATGGCTTACCCCTTAGAATAGTCTTAGACAGAGATGTCAAATTCATGGGGCATTTCTGGAAAAAATTATGGAGAAGAGTAGGAACCAATATTTATTTTGGGTCTGCTTACCACCCCCATAGAGGTTATAAACAAAGTGTTGGGGAACCTTCTGAGATGCCTAACCAAGGAATATGGTCAAGTGTGGGATCAAGTCCTACCACAAGAAGAGTATTCTTACAATGACAGTCTAAATAGAACCACAAGTAAAAGTTTGTTTAAAATCATGTATGGAATGTACCCAAGAGGGTTTTGTGAATTGAGAGACTTGGGAAGAATGAAAGGAAAGAGTGGGCATGTTGAGGACTTTTCTCAATCTTTGAAAGAAGTACATGACCAAGTGAAACAAACATTGACAAAGGTAACACAAAAGTTGAAGACCAAAGTGGATGCAAGCAAAAAGGATTTGCAATTTGCAGTTGGAGATCTCATAATGGTACACCTGAATAAGGAAAATTTGTAGAAAGGAATTCCTAGCAAGCTAAATATGAAGAGGATAGGTTGATGTAAGATACTAGAAAAGTATGGGGAAAATTCAAATAAGATTGATCTACCTCCACTATTGTCCATTTCACCAGTCTTCAATGTTTAGGTTTTGGTAGCATACAAAGGACCACTACCAGCAGAGTCAAATATTTCTAATGAATTGGAACAGATCACCAAGGAGGTGCCCTTACCAACTACCCCCAAGCCAAAAGAAAAAAGAGTACTAGATTATAAAATAAAAAAGAAGACAATACATGGCACATATATGGAACATTTGATCAAATGGAAAACTCTTCTAGAAGTAGAGGCTACATGGATTGTTGAAGCAAAGTTTAGGAAGTTAGGAATATATCCTGCAATACTCACTCAAGGAGTAACTTGACTCCTTGTCCAAGGGGAGCATGGTGCAGGAGCACCTAGGGTAGAAGCCCTAATTTTGTTGTGTTTGATAATTTAATGTTTTTCAAGTGTGTTTAGGGAAGTTTAGGATCATTTTGGAATTTTTTAGGTGTTAGGTTGTGTGTGATGTTGATCCAAATGACCGTTGCAAGGTCCTGACAAGAAAAATGGGTCAAATTATGAGTTTGGCAATAAAATTCCTTAGAAGGACCTTTTTGAAGTGTTTAAGGTTATAGGAAATTATATGAGACTTTTTGGTGTCCAACCATGGAATTATAATGAACAAAGAGAAAAAAGTGTAAAAAGCACAAAATTTGCTTAAGCAACTTTGCAACTTTTAAATGTTTCTCAACAACATATTGTATGAAGTTGTAATACTATCCAAAAGGAAGTTATGGGTCGGTTCAAAAAAAATTGTTGGATCATCCAGGTACATTTAATTGTTTTGGACACCATGTAATGAGGTTCATTATCATTTTGCAAAAAATAGACAAGTAATTAAAGGAATAGTAACTGTGTTTTCTTGTTTTTGAATCCAAGCTTTGATCAATAGATTGAATTAGGTTCTATTTCATTATAATTATGTTATGATATTTGGTTTTTGAGTATTATGTGGTAGTGATTACATTTTGTTTTCTATTTTTTAGTTGAATGTAAATTATTCTTCCTTCTCTAGGTTCTCTTGACTAGACATGACTGTAAATAGAAAAATGACTCCCTAGCAATTTTACACCATGACATGTCTCTATGCCTAGAGATATGGTAGAGGGGTCATTGTACAATTGTTTTTTTTTTTAGATTATGAGGTTACAATGGTGAATATTGAGTTCTTTCCCTAAGCGAGATTGGCTATAGACCAACCAGGGTCAATTGAAGAACAGTGTGATTAATTTGTAGGGTTGGATTGAAATAAGTGATCCAATGCATGGAGGATAATACCTTTGTGAGAATTGGTGATGGGCGATGAATTCATTTCATTGAGTTTTGAGTGGAATTTCTACAAACAGGCCTATTAGCCCTATTTTTAAGGACTCGATCCCTAAGGGATTTAATGTATAGTATGGAAGACTTGAGACCCCTAAAACCTAAAAAATATTTTGTCTCTGGAAAGGGTATTTGGAACCAATATTGGTTTTGGGGCTTCTTTGACGAATTTGGGAGTTAATGCAGAATAGGAGCCTGATTATGGCTACAAGAACCACCAAGCCTGATCCTTGAAAGAAGGAAGTTGATGAATGTATTGATAAACATGTTTTTTAGGTTATTGAGTAGTTGTGATGGAATCTACCCTTGTAGATTTAGTGAAGACTAAACTTTAATTGATAGTGGGATTCTTTGAAAGAAAAGGTGTATGAACTAAGTGTTCTTCCTTTAGTTTAGGTAAACCCTAATGGGTTTAGAGTAGAGGCCTAGGAGAGAGTCAATTTGACTTAGTGAAGAATATCCCTATCGATCTTTGGTTGTGCTAATAAATATTGGATACAAATAGGCTAGGTTTGTCAATTTCCCAACTATATAGACCCCTTCCCACACACAAAAAGGAATTTGGTGAATGATATCTACCTTAGCATTGCTCACCAGTTTCCCCTATATATTTTGGTGAACCTGACGGATGATACCTTCTTTTGATGTGATTGTTGGATGCCACTTTTGTGTGAATTATTTATGCATTTGATATCTAGATCTTGGTTGTATATGTTCACATCATAGTGCTATAATTTATGCATTTGGATGTCTACTTAATCAAAAAATATATTAATTATTTTAATTTTAAAATTCGGTTAGATCTAAATTTCTATTGTGATCTTCTAATTTTAATCACACATCTTTTGGATTTCCCTTTCATTAATTTCTTGTATGAGCATTATTACTTTGAGTCCTTCATATAGCATTCCAGTTAGGAGAAACTGTAGACATATGGGTTCCTTAAATCCTGAGCCTTCTTTCTTTCCAAATCTTGGTGAGACCAATATCCATAACCATGAATTTCCCCCATCTCTTGAGAACAATTCTTCCCACTCTTCTCATGTTGAAGAGGAAGCCTTAAGATTTTTTCTTGAGAAAATCCAAAATCTCTTCACGAACATGGAAAATTTTGAATATTGGTTAAGTCAAGAACATTCTAATCCTGAAGCTTTAGCCTTGATTGGTGGTTAAAGAAATACATCCAAAATGATGAACATGGTATTGATTTCCTTTTTTCCATATCCCAAATTGTTCATAAATTTTTTAAGCCCATTCAAGAAGTTTCTCAAGAGATAGTATACACTCAACCTCCTCCTAGTGTTGAAATTTACAATACTATTCCCACTTCAATCCCCTTCATTTCTACTTATTTTCCACCTATCATTGCAAATTCCTTTCAACCTTCCAATCCTATTCATGTGAGCCTTCCTAATCCTAGTGCTCCTCTTTTTCCTTCAAGTATGCCAAGTGTTTCATTACCTACAACCATGAAAACTTATCATAGTGTGTCATTTTCATATCCCACCATTCTCACTATGTATAACAATATGCCAAACATTTCCAACACATCTATTCCTACACTTCATTCTACTGATCCAACCATCAACAATCTAGCTCAAACTATGTCTTCTTTGAGACAACAACTTGATTCTTTAACAGAATCCAAATTTAACATTCTTACATGTAACATTTCTAGTCTTTTATCTTTAGATATCATTTGCTCCATGATCCCATACTACATGGAGGTTCCTCCTCTTAAGACTTATAATGGAAAGAGTGATCCTTTGACTCATATCAAAATGTTCCAAACATTGTGTAGTGATTTCTCTCATGATCAAAGGTTTATGAAAAATGTGTTCACTAGGACCTTTCGAGATAAGACATTAGAATGGTTTTTTTCATTACCCCCTTATTCCACTGATTATTTTCTCAAGCTTACTAATGATTTTATGTAAGAATCTCATAACAACATTGGTTCTCAAATCTCCTTAACTAATTTAATGCATTGTAAACAAGGTGTTAAAGAAAAAGTGACTGATTTTATTGGTAGATTTAAGAATTTGCATGCTCATATTTCTTATCACGTTCCTGATAATGATGTTTAATGTATTTTTATTTCTAATTTACAAAAATACATTAGAGATAAGATTCTACTTTTTGAATTCTTTTCCTTTAGTAAGCTTTGTGTAGTGCTTCATAATTATCAAATTAAAATGAGTCAATTTGTGTGTGATACTCCAATGGATCTTGTTGATAAGAGTGATGTCGGCTCCAAAAATTTTAAAAAATTTTAGAAAAAAATATCTTCATAAAAATCAACATATTGAGCAATGTTGACAAACAGGTGGTCGCAACATCCAAAGGTGTGGCTCCTTCATCATCTTATTTTTAACCATCTCATAATTTTACACAACATTATGAATCTTTGCATACTATGATGTTGAATTTGATTAATTCTAAAATTTTAACACTTCCTCCTATCAAACCAATTGATCCTTCCAAACCTTTTCCAAAGTCCTTTGACTAAAAAGCCCTTTTCTAATACCATCATCAGCCTATACATGATACTAAAAATGCTTTCGTCTGAAATATGAGATACAAAACCTTATTGATTCCAATGATATTTTTTTTAAGGAATCAATGATCAAGGAAAAAAATCTATAGCACATCCCAACCATAATTTGCAAATTTATACTAACCCTTTTCCATCTCATACCACATGTTGGTGTTTAAAACTGTTATGCTTTAGAAGCCACCAATATACCTTGTGTATAGTCAGAAAATGGAAGTACTTCCATGGTAGAATGGTTTAGCCTTGTGAGTAGGTGGTTTGGGGTCATATCAATCACCTTTAATGGGTTCCTAACTTTGACCTGGCTTTCCACCTGTTCTGCCTTTCTTTCCACTTCTTTCCATCCAGTTTTTGGCATCCTAGACTGCAGATCTAAGGTATTTGACCTTAGGGTCAAGGTCAAACTTTTAGGTCTATTTTGACCTCAACCCTGACCTAGGTCAAGGTCAACCTTGACCCTAACCTAGGTCAAAGTCAACCTTTACCTTGACCCAGGGTTCAAATCTCAGGGTCCCACAATTTTTGGATGTCGGTCTTTGCAAAAACTTATTTCCCGCTTTCAGATCGGCTGTTTTGGGTTCCAAAGTGGTGATTCCTAAATTATATTTAATATAGGTATTCTTCTAGGAGAATGGGTCTAATTGGAATTTAATTATCCTATGTCAGCCTCATTAGAATATTGTGCCCTAGTTTCATATAAAAGGAGGTTTTTCTCTCTCATTTTCTCTAAGCGATATTGAGCAAAAAGAAGAAGTCTTCTAAGTGCAAAAAGCTCTAACCAAGATTTTGTTAAAGCATCCATTTTTCTACATGTTTTCAAGCTCTCAAGGTGTTCAAGTATTCCTCTCAAGCATTCAAACTCTCCATTAAAGATCAAGGATTCAAGCTTTCAAGCCTTTGAAGGGATTTGGTTCAAGAATTCAAGATTTATCATTCAAGCCCTAGATCTAGCCATCATGATGGTGTGATATTCCTTAAAGATCCTTTGTGCATCTTCAAGACTCTTTCATCATCTCTTCAAGGTGGATTCCAAGCATACAATCATGGAGGTTTATGGTTTCTAAAGTCCATGATTTCATATTTACATACTTTCTTACATTTGAATTACAATTACATATCTAT
>MU227235.1:1330255-1371287 GCA_018584345.1 Thuja plicata | reverse complement strand
ACATTTTAGAGAAAGAAGAAAACATTATAGATTCTTTACCTCCATTTGGGATTTCTTCTAGTAATGAGACATTAGTGGGGAATGATATGAATTCCCTTAATGCTCTCCCTCTTAGTGATGATCCTATAGAGCATCAATCTCCTACCCCATCTTCTCCTAGGATGTATTCCTTTATTTTTACTTCTTGTGAATCTATCAAACATACTAATGATGACATAGTGACTACCGAAGTTCCATTGACTCCTTTTGATATGGCTTCTTCTTATGGTCTTGGTTATCATTTATTAGTTAAACAAGGATTCCATACTCAAGGATGTGCTAAGAATAAACATGGAATTCAAATACCCTTATAGAATGAGGGGCGTGAACATTCTTATGGATTGGGATTTAATCCTCAACAACATAGCAATGTTACCGACATATCAAATAACATTTCAAAACATGATGACCCTATGAAGGAATTTGAACAAGAGGTTGTTCTACCTAAAAACAAAAATAAATGTAGTCTATACTTGAAGATTCTTCCTTTTTGTTTCTATCATAGATTTCAAGATCACTCTAATGAATATCATGCTTTACATCATAAGATTAGGCAGCTCATTGATAGTGAAATTATTTATATATCATGTGGTAATGAGTTGTATTTTAATCCTATTTTACCTAAATAACATTTATGTTTCTATTATGGAACTCCACATTATGTAAACAATGTTAGCCTAATCTTTCGGGGCTCATTTTCTTGTATAGTATTGTGAGCGATATAATAGGTCCCCTTTCATCCTTGTTCCTACACTTGGGGGGCAAGGATGCCATCTCCTTCTTTTCTGTCTTTCCGAGATCCACTTTACCTTGGTTAAGAAGTATCTATCTATTATGTGATATCCAATCATACATGAAAATTTTGGTTTGCATTAAGGATCTATTTCTTTGATTATAACCTATTTTGTTGTTCGACATTGGGTTTCCATGGTTGATAAATCTCTCACCTTGGAAACTAAATAGTGTGTTATCCCTCACAAGGGTTACTTTTTCACTTCTCACATGATATCTCTTTTCTAAAATATCTCTTGATATAATTTGATATATCCCTTTCTTTCACCCCTGGGGGGCAAGGTATTTTCCTTCTTCCTCTATCTAAGGATCTACTTTCCTTAGCTTAGTGGCATTTTTTTATCATATAACATTATTTCCTTATAAAGATTTATGTTTTGGCTATGGATACCCTCTTATATGGGAGGTGATTGTCCTAGGTCATCACCTCTTCTTTATTTTTCAAACTATGCTTTTGATAAACTCTTTCCTTTTCTTTGGGTTAGAGTTTGATTCCTTCATCCGAAGATTCTACTTCCTCTTGATTACAGGGGGCTTGGTGATTGAATCTTTGTTCCCTCTTTTCTTTAGAAGATGAAATTTTATCCTAAGCACTCCTCTATGGTGAGGGTCTTGTTGATAATATATCTTCCCTTTTGAGGATCCTTTTTCCATAAGTGACATATCCATTTCACGATTATCTATGTTCTTGGATGTAAGGGTCAAGGCTCTTCGCTAAGAATATGGTATACATTGTTGTTAAGCTGGATATCTCCTTACCTTGTGAAGTAGGTATCCTCTTTCTCTTCCTTATCCTACCTAGTGGGTCATTATGATAAGGAGGGGGGCATATATAGGGTCTCCCTTGTACTGTAGTTTACATTAACTTACATTTTTGTAGCATGCTAAATCCTCAGAAGGTAACACACATAAGTTGCTAAATCCTGAAGGGACACACATTTTTACTTTTTTTTTTGCTAAATCCTCGGAAGGTAACGCACATAAGTTGCTAAATCCTATAGATATATGCACCCTTTTTATTTTTATGATATGCTAAATCCTTCAAAGATAACGCACATAAGTTGCTAAATCCTGAATGGACACGCATTTTATATTCTGTAGTGATACAAGAATGTGGATCTATGGATATTTTAAAAGCTATCAGAAGACGCATTTACAATTACAAGCACATTTTATGGGTGAACTTGTTTGGGATCTCCCTCCTTGGTGATTCATGGTAAGGTGGAAATATTACTAGGCAAGGTAATCACTTTCTTTTTTCTCTCTTTCACTTTCATGCTAGTAGGATTATATCATGAAGCTATGTTATTCATAGTGTTGCTCTTGTCTTCCTTATGTAATCATGTATGTTTTATGATTAATTTATCTTTATTTCCATATATTTATGCATGTATGTTGATTTAGAATCCTCGGTCTAAGGACTCATGTCCTTGACCTAGTGATTTTCTACCTCATTGCGATCCACCAGAGTCTTTCTTCTAACTTTACCGTGAGCATGTTTGATTTCCATATTCCCACGAAAGTGGGGGCTAAATGTATAGTCAAAAAATGGAAGAAATTCTATGGTAGACTAGTTTATCCTTGTGAGTAGGTGGTTTAGGGTCATATCAAGCACCTTTAATGGGTTCCTAACTTTGACCTGGCTTTCCTCCTGTTCTTCCTTTCTTTCCACTTCTTTCCATCCAATTTTTGGCATCCTGGACTGCAGATCTGAGGTATTTGACCTCAGGGTCAGGGTTGACCTTTTAGGTATATTTCAACCTTGACCCTGACCTAGTTCAAGGTTGACCTCAACCCTAACCTAGGCCAAGTTCAACCTTGACCTTGACCCAGGGTTCAAATCTCAGGGTCCCACAGTTTTTGGATGTCGGTCTTTGCAAAAACTTATTTCCCGCTTCGGGGTTGGCTATTTTGGGTTCCGAAGTAGTGATTCCTAAATTATATTTAATATAGGTCCTCTTCTAGGGGCATGGGTCTAATTGGAATTTAATTATCCTATGTCAGCCTCCTTAGAATATTGTGCCCTAGTTTCATATAAAAGGAGGTTTTTCTCTCTCATTTTCTCTAAGCGATATTGAGCAAAAAGAAGAAGTCTTCTAAGTGCAAAAAGCTCTAACAAAGATTTTGTTCAAGAATCCAATTTTATACATGTTTTAAATCTCTCAAGGTGTTCAAGTGTTCCTCTCAAGAATTCAAGCTCTCCATTAAAGATCAAGGATTCAAGCTTTCAAGCCTTTGAAGGGATTTGGTTCAAGCATTCAATATTTATCATTCAAGCCCTAGATCTAGCCATCATGATGGTGTGATCTTCCTTCAAGATCCTTTGTGCATCAAGACTCTTTCATCATCTCTTCAAGGTGGATTCCAAGCATACAATCATGGAGGTTTATGGTTTCTAAAGTCCATGATTTCATATTTACATACTTTCTTACATTTGAATTACAATTACATATTTATTCAATATCATAGCTACATTGTTAGATTCAATTCTACTACTTGCTAGCATTCTTATTTCAATTATTTATTCCAAGGTTAATTCCTAAATTAGGGTTTTACTAAGGAAAAACCCTCCTCCCCAACAAACAAACCTCTTTTTCTTGTAGGTACAAGTTTGTGACTGCAGATTTGGACACAAATCTGGATACCCTTTTCGAATTTCTTTCAGACGGTGTGAACAGATTCTCTGTCAAACCTATGCAGATTAGGGTCAACATTATTGGGTCAGGGTTGAAATTTATGGGTCAAGGTCGACCTTTTTCATAAGATGACATCAGAACATAAAAAAATTTTTGGGTTTTGTTTGTCTCTGCGTTCTGGTTCGGGATCATTTGTCAGCTTTTCTAGAAATAGTTTACAGGGCTCAAAAAAAAATTCTTTGATCTTAAATATTTCAAGGTTAGTGTATTCCTCCTATCCATTTCAATTCAAATACTTAATCATTCTAAATCTATCACACATTTACATCCATTTCAAAACACATTTTAAGAGGGAAACCTAGGATCTCCTTCTTTATTCTTATTTCCAATAGATTGATTCATTTATGCATTGATCCTTTTTGGGTTGATCAATTTGGATCCTTTCTTCGTGTATTTGAGAATAAAGGGGAATGTCTTATTTATCCCTCCAGTCTAAACATTAAATGTAAGGTGATAAGTGATTTGAGTATCAAAACACTCTTATTCCATAAACATCATTTTTCTACCTTACACCTTGAGACTGATGTTAAGAGTGGTTATCTCTAAATATTAAAATCTCTTCAAGGTAACTGGACCAACTATAGGGACAAGACTTCCCTCTGCATTTCTGGCTCTGCAAAACCAAGGCGAGTACACCTAATCCAGACAAATATTCAAATTTTCACAACTTTTACACTCTGGATTTTAACAATAGATAAATGGTAAGAAAGTATGAAATGATAGCTACTCATTGGGTGACTCTTCATTACCATACATGACACACAACCAGCAACCACAAAACTCAAAAGGGACTGAAATGGTTTTGATGTTTTTATAAGCATAATATATCCTAACCTATTTAGATATGTATCAATGTAGAAGATACTAATTAATGATCAGTGCTTTATGCATTGGGAAATGTTTCTAGTTCAAATATAGGACAAAGAAACTAACTATTGTCAAGGACTCAAAACCATAAATATAGATAATTCAGATCAAACACTGCTTATAAGATCCTTACGTAGACAAACCCAAAGAATTAATGTCATATCCAAAGTATTATTTGATTTGATCCTAGATCAAAGCTAAGGACTAATAACATAGACACAGATAAATTCCATGCAATGAATCAAAAGATTCACAATTCAATAAGTAAGCACCAAGGAGAGACTTAAATCTACAATATTGTATTAAGCACAGAGAATCCAAATTCAATTCCAAAATGATTCAAAACACATACCACTTTAATAAATGCAAAATATTTGCAAATTTCTATTCTATAATGATACTCTCTATATATAATTCTTCTATACTCACTGGAAAATAGTAAATAGCTCTACGCCTTGTGTTACTTTCCCAAGTTTTTTCCCAACCTTTTCTAAATGATCTTGGAAGTCCTTTTATAGGCCAAGGATTGAAACAAGCTTAAGATCATTTAGGGTTAGGGCTCAACTTATTTAAAATATTACATGAAAAAATAATTTAATTCGCTTCAACAACCAAGAAACTCTATCATTATCAAGTTGAAACATTCCTTTATTTCTCCTATGCAGGAATCTGATCAGGTCGCCATCCATGTGGGAAACTACATAATATAGCCATGTCAAAGAAATAATATATGGAATGTTGGGTATGCATTAATTACCCTAGGAAAACCTAGCCCTTCATAATTATAGAATGCCAATTATCCTTTCTAGAAAAGCTCAAGATCCAAAAAACATATAAGATTTTCACCTTAAACCACTCTAGAAAAAGACCCCCTATTAATGATGAAGAACATAAAAGGATTAAACCAAAGTTTTAAAATGAATAAAAATAATCAGAAACCCTAAAGAAATATTCTTTTCATAAATGCATTTAGAAGCACCCTATTTCCCTCATACAACATCCAACAGGTGTACCAACATGACCCAGAAGATAAAATTCCTGAATTTATTACAATGACACATAAGACACAGTCAATTGCTTGAAAACCCTGAGAGAAAATATTTGAAAATTCAAACATCAGTTAAAACAATCATAGGCGGCATGGAAAAAGACATGGACGGTCAATAATAAGTCTTTTCTCAACTTTAAAAAATGTCCATAGATCTTCATTAAGTTATCCTGGCACCAATTATCAGATCCTACCAAGTGTCACCCCATCGCAATGACTCTATCATTATCTCATGATCATATCTTTCTCTAGTCATAATTCCCACCACACGATGTAAATAAACCTACTTTATATTTACTTTCCTTCACCATCCAGGACCATGATGTCAGGAAAGACACGCATCACCCTAGCGCTTTTCCTTGAAGACTATCTGACAAGCATCTTTACCCTAAGGAAAAATGCCAACGTTTAGATCAAACTCTAGTAGATCTCCCTTTATCTTTCCTTCAATATTGACTAAGATTTGAGATTACCACATGACAAAATGGCATGATGGCTTGATTTTAGATGTCGATCAATTTTATCAATGAGCCTTAGCACCTGCCGTCTGATCAAAATAAACTAAAGTGTAGATGAAAGTAACTCAATAGGATAGGTGACACATCATTTCGTTGCCTCATACATTATCTAACGAGCACTTTTTCCTTAGGGAAAAACACCTTCCACAAGATATTTTCAAACTTAACTATCTTTTATCCTCCTTAGCAACCCCCAGGACCAAGACGTTAATAATACCACACGTCAACCAAGTGCAATGTCTTAGTATTAGATCTCGAGCATCTTTGTCTTTAAGGCATAACACCTACCATAGGATCAAATTATAACTGATCATACGTTAAATCTACTTAAAAATCAGAACTAGCCTGCCACTTTCCACATGTCCTTCCATCACAATGGCTTGATAGTTATCCTACAATCAAATCTTCCTTTAGGAAAAGCACTGACCGTCGGATGAAATCTGACTTGACTATTCTTTAAACTCCTTACTTTGGCATTGATCTAGTCCCACCAATTTGCTATGTGGCACTCAGGCATAATGCCTTAAGGATTAACCCACATGCATCTTGAAGATCAAGGAAAAGTGACCACCATAGGATCAACTCACATCTGCACAACCTTTATCAGCCTTTGAAAACCCAGACCCATAGTGACAGGATGCCACACATCGAAAGGGCGCAATGCCTTGATGGTTATATTGACTGCATCTTGCGCATTGAGGGAAAATTCCCACCGTAGGATGGAAATGATCTAACCGTCCATCAAATTGCCTTTATATTTGATCACAGAGGGTCACCTATCAACACAATGTGTTTCCTCAAACATTAAAGAATTGCATCTTTCTCACCAAGGCATAATGATAGCCATAGATGAGATCCGATCTAACAGAACATTAACCTTCCCTACATCATAGCTCAAACCCACAACCACAAATAGACAGGTGTTAACATGATGCAATTATTTTATGAATAAAAGGAGATCATCTTCATGATAAAAGCATAACACCTGTCGTAGGATCCAAACAGACTAGCTTGGAAAATAAAGCAAGACATAAAGTATCCTAGGGACATGAAATTAGGAAAAATTAAAGCATAGGCCCCAAAAAGACTTACAAAATATAATGTGGCCCCACCGACGATGAACTAAACACATGAGATAAGGGACTTAACTTACATAAAAATTAACTTCATTTTATAACGCAGCCAAGAGACTTAGATTTTTCATGAAAATAACCAAGGGTTTAAGCACAAAGACCTAAAACACAGAAAAACCAGAAGTAAAACCTTGGAAGCATGGAATTTTATGACAGATCTAACAGTGGCTCTAATTAGGGATGCATGTCTCTTTAGGCATGACAAGAGTCCAAAACTCTAAGTTAAGCAGACCACCTACAGGAAAATAAAACCCTAACCTACAACAAACATAAAACAAGGAATATGTACACAAAACTTATTTACAACTGACTACTCATGGATTTAGATAACATCAAGAGAAATAGAACTTCAGGAACTGTCCATGAACATGCAATTCTAGAATGTTTCCAGCTAAATCCTTTAAAATATAATAATCAGTATCCCACTCGCTGTCAATGATATATGGTCCTAACCAAATAGGATCAAATTTTCCATGTTTTCCTTTATCCTCCAATTTGGCATTCCACATTAAAACCAAATCATTAACTTCAAAATTCTTTGCAATGGTTCTTTTATCAAAAAAATCCTTATATTGAAGTTGCAACCTAATATTCTTTTCATGTGCTTCCCTTCTTGATTCATCTAATTGTATCAAATCATCCATTCTTCTCCTCATCTCATCTTCCAGTTTTTCATCATATTTTTGGATAAACTTGTACATTTGCAACAGGTTATTTTGAGGAATCCTAGCATGTATGCCATAAACTAAATCAAAGGGTGCACAACCAATGGATTTCTTTACTATTACTCTTTTATCCCACAATGATTGTTGCAACTTTGAATCCCAAGCCCTTTTTTTCTTATCTAACACTCTTTTCAAAATATTTATCAGGCTCTTATTACTGGATTCAGCTTGTCCATTCCCCTGTGGGTGATATGGGGAAGAATAAGAAACTTGAATTCCATACTATTGACAGAAGTCACTAAAATCTGCAGATCTGACACACATAGCATTATCTGCCACAATAGTTTCAGGACAACCAAACCTAGTGAGTTTGCAGCATTAAATTAGTAACAACTTTACTAGTAGCCTTTTTGGTGGGAATTGCTTCAACCCACTTAGTAAAGTAATCAGTTGCTACCAAGATCCATGAATGACCTCCACTAGAATTGTTAGGAATCTCTCCAATAAAATTCATTCCCCATTTTTGAAAAGGTGCATCAACTGTAACAAGCCTCAAAGGTAAATTCTCACTAAACTTAATCTTACCTGCAAATCTCTGGTAAACATCTCATTTTTTGACATAACTGTGGACATCCTTGAAGATAGTAGGCCACCAAAAAATAGACCTCATAATCTTATGTGTAGTAGTCTTAGCCATGTAATGGCCCCCACATGCACCATTATGCATTTGTTCCAACAAGCTCTTGGATTTATCATAGTCAACACATTTGAGATCAATACTCCTTCATTGCTTCTTCACCATAACTGGCCTTGTATTATTTCATACTTAATGGCATGCAAATTAACTATTCTCTTTATGTTTTCATCCATTTCAGGAGGAAACATCATTTTCTGTAAATATCCAATGATGTCCTTATACCATTCACAACAATCCATATAAAAAATATAAGGCCTTTTCTCTTCTTCTAACATATTTACCTGATTTGCATCCAAATTACTCCAAGCCATTAATTTTGCAAGTCCTAGACCTCTTACCAATTTTGTGATCTGAATGTCAATATTAAACTCTTGGATTTTGTTTATCCATCTATACATCCTTCCTGAAACTTCCAATTGAACTAGAATGTCCTTCACAACAACATTAGGTAAATAGGCATTTATATTTTCTCCTACCAAATAACATCTAAAATCTTTGGCAGCCTTAACTAGAGGTAATGCTTGTTTTTCCATGATGTCATACTTTAATTTTTCTTCTTGTAAAGACTTACTAAAAAAGGAAATGGGTTGTTCAAATCCCTCTGAATTATTTTGCAACAATACTGCAGTAACAATATTGTATGAGGCAAAGGAGAAAATCTGCAAAGGTTTATCATAATCAGGTGTGCTCAAAACATGAGCATCTTTGATAGCTTGTTTAATACCTGAAAATGCCTTTGATTATTATTCAGTCCATTCTACCTTAGCTCCTTTCTTCATCATATTTGAAAAAGGGATACATATCTCTACAAAATTTGTAACAAATCTCCTTAAGAAATTTACTTGTCCTAAGAAATATTGAATGCCCTTGACATTCTTTGGTTGAGGGATTTTATCAATAACATCAACCCTTTTAGGATAAATTCTTACTCCATCTTTAGATATAATATGTCCTAGGATTTTTCCCTCAATGAATCCAAAATCACATTTCTTTGGGTTGAAAGAGACCCCATATTCCAAAGCTCTAAAATAAATCCTCTCAAGATGATCACAACGTTGATCTTATTTTGCTAAATAAGCTGTTAAATCATCTTGATAAACAACTAAAAATTTATTTATGAAATCTACAAATGCCACATCCATGGCCCTATGAAAAGTTGCCCCAGTATTTGTTAAGCCAAAATGCATTCTCACATAAACATAAGTACCCCATGGTGTGGTGAATGTAGTCTTAAATTGTTCAGATTCCTTAAACATGACTTGGTTATATTATGAGAATCCATCCATCATTGACATTAATTCAGAACCAGTAACTTTTTGTAACATGGCTTCCTTATTTGGAAAACCATAATTATCCTTTAATGAAATGACATTCAAATTTATAAAGTCTACACAAAGTCTGATATCTCCATTTTTCTTTCTCACTGGTACCAAATTTGATACCCATGTAGAATGTTTGATAGTTTTTATAATCTCAGCATCTCTCATCTTTTTTAATTCTTCTTGCATTTTTGGTGCCAGGGTGGGATTGATAGGTCTCAAATTTTGTCTAAAAGTCTTAGTGCCATCCTTTAAAGGAATCTCATGTTGAAACAAATCTTCTCTATAGGTCTTCAAATCATCATAAGACCATGCAAAAACATGCCTATATTTTTTGAGAAGATCAACCAATAAATTACTAATTTTAGGAGACAAATTTTTACCAATATACACATTGTTAGGTCTTTCAGTTGTTCCTACATTTATTTCTTCCAAATCTTCAAGTTTACTTACATTATTTGCAGAAAAAGAATTGTCTTTATTATCAAAATATTTTTCAAGAATAACCAACCCTTTGGGAACTCTATTTGACTTTAATTGAACCACCTCTTTACCAAAAATGGTATCTTTTTTATCCAAGGTTTCAATACATCCACTGAAATCCATTTCTTTTAAAAATTCTTCTTCACAATTCAAAAATCTTAGAATATCTAAGTCATCTTCAAAGACTTGCCAATTTTGAACATTGTCTGGTATTGAAGGCCTAGATTGAATCTCTATTTTAGAAATTACTGCAAATATAATATCCTCAGGTCTTAAAGAAATGTTTGCCAGTAAATCTTCCATTTTGGTCTAACCTCTATCTATCCAATCAATACCAAATGAATCAAAGTTTTCCAATTCATCTCAAACAACATTTCTATATTGCTTAAGTCTTTGATTTTTTAAAACATATTTGTATTTAATCTAAGATATAATCAATTCAGAGTCTCCAATCACTTTGATACATTTTATTCCATGTTTGAGGATAATCTCAAACCTATTAAAAAAACCTCATATTCTGCAACATTATTTGTTCATGTAAACAATAATGTAAAAGAAAACTTGAAGGTTTTACCACTAGGAGCTATCAATAGGATTCTTGCACCAGCTCCTTCCTTAGAAATTACTCTGTCAAAATACATGGTCCACAAATCATATTGGTCCACCAAATTGTTTTTTTCATCAGATAACAACATAGGCTGAGTTCTTTCTTCAACCCCTATATCTTGTACTTAAAAAGATCCAATATTAATATCCACAAAACAATTTATATCAACATCTTCATTTATTTCAATCATGTGGGGAGTCCTTTCCCAAGACACCTTGACATTGTTACCAGCAATATTGAAAGTAGAAAAAGATAGATCAAATTGCATACTTCCTCCCATTTAAGCACTCCATTTTCTTGACAACAAAATTCCATAATGAGGAGAAATATCAACAACCAAGACACTCATTATTAGCACTTTGTCAGGACATGCCGCCATCTTATAAGGAAAATCCTTAATAGTACCAATGACAGGGATTTCTCTAGAGTCCATTGCTTGACATCTTCCATGAGGAGTGTCAACCTACAATCCCATTGACTTCATTATCTCTACAGGCATAACAATATTAGATGCTCCTGAGTCTATCATACATTTTTTAGCATCTTACCATTGATAACCAATGTTAAGAAAAATGGATCAACAATTCCTAAGGGATTACTGACATGATTTGTATTCAAATAAATCTGAGGGATTTCTAAATTCATTTCTTCACTCTTTTCCCTTCCTTTCTAGCTTGTCATGTATATTTTTTATCTTTTCAATACCTTCTATTTTTTAAATCTTATTGAAGAAACACCATCTAGCACTCTGAGGACCTTCTCCTTATGTTCCTCAATTCTCATCATTTCCAAAAATGGAACTTTAACAGTAATTTGTGACAATAGTTCCCATATCAATAGGGGTGTATTTTACATCAGAGGATTTTTGTTTCTCAATAGAAATATTACTATCCTCAACTTGAATGGCCAAAGTTAAATCTTCTTTATTTCATTTCTTATTGTTCATTTTAGGAGGGGAACAACTTGTTTATGGTGTTTTGGCGTGTAACTCATGTACAATGTTTGAAACATTTGTTTTGTTTACACTTTTAACTTTTGCCTTAATTACACCCTCAACATATCCTCCCTTATCTTGTGTCTGCTTTGTTTTCTTTGATAAAAATGCTAGCTAGTTTTCTACTTGCATCACCAACTACTCTATTTATCAAGTTATAATTACTTCTTGCTTTAGTAACTAGATCAGCTATAATTTATACTATTTCCTCATCAGAAGGTCTTCTCAATATTGTAGACTCCTCACTTTTCTGAGCATTACATCCTATAAATTAGCAACTTTTTCTTCTTCATTATAAAAATAAATTGTTGATGATATGCTTCTTCTCTACCTTGTGAGTCATACATATCATGGTTCTCAATTTAATTATTAGAATCTACTTCAAGACATGAATATGAATAATTCATAGCATAACCATTGTGATCATACAAATCACCTTCCTCCTCTCCTTGTTTATCATTTGCATTTATATTTAGAGAAACATCACAATAGTCAAGATTGTGTGGGGACTGACAAGCTTCACACCAATAATCATCATTACACATGTTAACATAATTTTTGTGCAGAGGATCAGGGGTCTTAAAATTAGGCTTGTCCTTCCTTTGTGGGACAATAGGTTTCCCATCCTTCCTATTATTATGAGGAGCCCTATAATCTGTATGTTCTGGTTCCTTTTGATTGATCCTAGTAAGCCTCCCATCTTCCCTTTTACCCATTTTTCCTGATAATTTTCTATTCATTTCTATATTAACAAATGTCTTATAGGATACAGTAGAAAGATATTTTGAAGGCTTTTAATCTTTCTTTGTAACATCCTAATGTTATTCACTAATACACCTCAAATGTATAATAATCTAATCATTCCGTATAGCATAGTTTTTTCCATCAAATCTCAGACTTTCCTTCTTAAAGGTTGTCATCCTATATCTCCTCAAGCAGTCAAGCTTCTAAAAGAGGACACTAGTTTTGTTACCAAGTGTTGTAATTAGGGAATAACTCACAACTGGGAGGGGGGGGGGGTGAATTATTTGTGACCCAAAACTCACAAAATTTAAGCAACTTAATATCATTAATCTCATATCTAAATAATAAACATGAATGCAAGATCTCAACACATGAATCAACACATAACACCAAGAATTTTGACATGGAAACCCTTTTAGGAGAAAAACCACGATGGGGATCAAACCCACAAGATGAATGTACTCTATCAAAAGCACTATACCCTTTTAGGAATATTACAAAGGGTAATGCACATGAATTTAGGCACACTACCTAAAGCTCACTACTCAAATAGAACAAGGGATTCAACCCAAAGGAAGGCTCATTGCCTTACAAAAATCTCTAATTAAAAATCATAGAGGACATACTATCCAAAATCATGAACTGAAAAACAACAAATTTTGATATGCCAAAATTATTCCAATGAAGTACAACAAATTTCTGCCTCAATTGAAAATTCCACTTATACCTCTTCTCTTCACCATACATACACCTCTTCCACATATTTACAATCACAAATAATTACATATTTATACACATTATATCAATTTATCTCAACTAGGTCGACCAAGGACCTAATCACAAAATATTAATTCATTACAACTCAATACTCAATGCGATCCATTCAATGTTGTCTAAAACATTGAAATCATCCATAACAAAATCCTCAAACATGCTCCAGATCTGTACATCACACCACAATCCTTTGCAACATGCTTTGCCACCAAGTCAACCAAGAGCAATTAAGAAAAACAACATGTTACATGAAATTTACCAATCTGATCACATTATCCAATACAATCCAACAAGACAAATAGGACATGACCAAGAAACATTAGAAAGAAACATGAAATTCCATGACATCAACAAGAACAAATATCTCTCAGAATTCATACTCATCTCTGCACCATTCATTGAGAACACTAATCAACAACAATTGTCATAAAAGAAAATTATCTTTCCATCATCCAAATCATAAACCACTCAAGATAAGGACACACATGCATGTCCAAAACTCACCACTAGGTTAGAAACCAAGAATATTGCATAGCCAATCCACACCGATCCAAACATTGAAACATTGTCACAATGTGAACAACTAAAATATTTGTCTCTAATAAATCCAACATAACTTACTCAAATCATTATGTGAACCTATACCACTTGACCAAGATCAAGTATAGACATCCCAAAACATAAATGTAGCTTCACAACATCTGATCTTGAATGTAGTAACTGTACCATAGAAATCTCTTCACTGAATGTACTAGGAACACTATCTCCAACAATAGAAATATGTTGACATCAATGAAAAAAAATTAATGGTAGCACATATATGCACACTCTCAAAAATATTTCAACAATCTCCCAACATTTTTTCTTCTATTATAACACCATTTGTTGCTTCTAATTTTTCTTCCATTGTTGCTTCTGATTTCACTTCTCGTGTTGCTTCCAATTTTGCTTCCAATTTTGCTTTATGTGTTGCTTTCAATTTTGCTTCTAGTTTTGCTTCTAGTTTTGTTGCCTTTTTTGCTTCCATTTTGTGCTCCCAATTTTTCTTTTGGAATTTTTTTTGCTCACGTCTTTGCTTCTGGTTTGCTTCCAATTTTGTTTCCAATTTTTATTCCAGGTGTGCTTCACACTTTGACGTCTTTTTTTTCTTCTAATATGGCTTCTATTATTTCATCTTTTGTTGATCCTAAATTTACTTCCATTATTACTCCTTCTTTTGCTACATGAATTGCTTCTATTTCTTCTTCCTAGATAATGCCAATTTTTGCTTCCAATATTTATTATGGTTTGGCTTCCATTGTTGCTTCCTTTTTTACTTATAAAAATGATTCTTATTTTAATTTCATTTCTTATTAATTTAATATATTTATTCCAATCATGAAACCCATATCAACACCAAGAAGGTGCACATCCATCCTGAGCAACAAATTAAAATTATTAGACATAATAAATATTCATCCAAAAATCATTGACCACTTTCAATATATATAAATTGATAAGTCAATACTGATAAGATCATCATATATAACTAAAAAAAAGTGAAAGTCCAATATGCCATTAGATGAAAAACATGTCAAAATTCTACATGTACAAATGATATAAGTAAAAATGATAAATTATGTAACTAAAAATGATACAAGTTAAGATGATACATGTCCAAATGATATAAGTGAAAATGATACATGTCAAAATGTATTAAATCAATAATATGGTACCCCATGTCTCAAAAATAATACATATGATAGTAACCATGAAAAGAGGCATCATAATTACATATCAACAATGATCCATAATGTAATCTATATGATCATGAATGTCACTAGATACTAGCAGTTACTGCCTCATAATCATCATCACCACTATGGTCATCATCATCAGCCTCAGTGTCTTCTATATCTACATCATCATCATCATCATCCTATACCCTATGATCTAGATCATAACCAACATATTTTGGATCGGTATCTTGATGATCCTCTTCATCTTCTGGAAGACCTAAGTTCTGCCCCAAAAACATTATTTTAATGAAAATTTATTGTTTATTTAATTCAATTAAATAGTTTTTGTTATATATCTAATACTAAAACATATAAAATGAAACCATAAGTATATTAAATGAATCAACAAAAAAATTGTACTGAAACAGATAACAAAAATGTAGTTCTTAGAAAATAAAGAGGAAGTTACTTTTCTCTGCCTTGGATGCATGAACAGTCATAGGACATAGTTCCAATGGACAGTCATAGAAAAGAGTTCCAGTGGTTGTAGGATCACAGAACATAGTTCCAATGATTGTAGGAACAATAAAATAACATAGTTCCAATGGTTGCAGGAACAATCTAAAGCTAAAACTAATTACTAAATAAAAAAAGTAAATACTTAACCAAATGAACATAATTCTCATTTTTGTTGTTATCCTGCATCATGTCTTAATGTCAAATTATTTTTCCCATGGCTATGGTCCTTTATTTATTTCTTAATTTCTCAAGTGCCATGGTCTTAATTTTGTGGGCTAGCTTCTCTTTAACTCATTTCAATTTAGAGAACTTTTAAATGTTCAAAATATTCCAGTGTTGTTTCCATTGGTCAACCTGTCATATTTTGGTTCATGGTTAGGGTCTTGTTGATTTAATGTGAAAATATTCATGGTTAGGCCTAATTCCTTATGTTTTCCCCTACCATGGTAAAACTTTGGATGTATTTTAATTTGTGTTTAAGGCACTTGTTGTGGCCTTGCAAGTGTTATGTTATTGCGGTAAAAAATGTTGTGAGCTTGCGGCCGAGTGTTGGCAGTTTGGTGTTAATGGCTGGTAGTTGCAAGGCAAAATGGCCTCCTATGCGGTAATAAAGTATGTCAAAATTTTATTACACAGTGAAGACTTCTAGCTTGTGGGGAAGTAAGAGCGAGCTACATGTGAAAAGTTGAAGATGTTATAAAGGTAAACAAGTGTTTCCTATGGCATCCTTGCGACAATTTTTGAAGGGATTCAATTGGACCTGTGAGCCTATGAGTTGATGTTTATAATGAACTTGATGGTTTTTTGCATCCTTTTGATGA
This sequence comes from Thuja plicata, assembly GCA_018584345.1. Classification (NCBI taxonomy): domain Eukaryota; kingdom Viridiplantae; phylum Streptophyta; class Pinopsida; order Cupressales; family Cupressaceae; genus Thuja; species Thuja plicata. Next base: position 1,354,853 of record MU227235.1, on the reverse strand, counting down.
TTAGTGTGGAAAAAAATTTGCAACTATGATCCTTCAAGGAAGAATGAAATGGTATGGTGATGCATTTTTGTGGCCTCCCAACTTTTTTTGTGGGACCTAGTTTCGACCGTGAGGAAGCATTTATGTGTAACATCTTAGTGATTAATGGATGCATTTGATGGGTTAACACTTCTTGAAGACCTTTTACCTCATGGTTTTGTAGGTTTAAAATATAGTGAAGGTGGATGGGTCATGAGGATGCAATAAAGAAAAGGTAATTCATGATGAGTTAGTCACAACTTTGCAACAATGTTTTGAAGACTGTTCCTTTGGATCGCGGTTGTGTGAGGTGGTGATATATTTCCGGGGAAATACTAAAGGGAGTGTGTAAAATTTAGACCATGTTGAGTGTTATGTGGTAGAATATAGGTCAAGTGAATGGTCAGTTACCATGTAATCCAAGATTTCCAAGGTATACAATTCAAGACTTTTTTACTAGATTTTGGTGATTATAGAGTGATAACAGATGGGTTTAATATTATAAGTAAAATTTTAATGATGTTGCATGTACTCATAAAATATGGTGTAGTTCAGAGAATCATTACACCTTATCATCGTTCCTTTTATGAGATGTGATAACCAACAATGTCAGCTTGAACAAATTTCACATATGTGAACTTCGGTACAGAGATTGCTTGAATTAGCAAGTTGTGGCAATGGATTTGAAACCTGGAGGACTGTTATTTATAGCTGATATTGAATAAGAATATCTTCATTCTCTACAACTATTCTATTTTTTTTAGATGGCTTTCTATGTATTCATGATTCTAATAGTGAGAATTATCATGAGTGGAATTGTCTATTACATGAGATTGAGACTGGGGAAGGCCCTGTTGCAAGAATTATATAAGGATCATGGGTTGATGCTACACTTTTTTTCGTAGCTATTTATTAAATGTCAAGGGTCACTATAGGGATTTATTAACCCAATGTGTCCACAATCAGTATTTATTTCCAAACTGTGAGAGTTTGCTGGGATTTATCATACTTTCTGTCTGTTAAGGATATCATTCTATTGCTCCCTCAGGGATGAGATACAGATTGGGGAATGGCTCTAGGACCTGGTGGTGTGGGTTTGTCTAAGCCTAGTGTTCCCTAGGAACTGTTCTATTGGTTCTCATCTAATAGGGGAGATGGTAAGAATCCTATATTTTCCCTTTCCCTCTATCTAAATTCACATAGTGTGATAGGGGCATGGCTGGGTTCCAAACTAGCCCTAAAATGTTAAATATAGATCTTCAAACTGCCAAGTAGAAATATTAATGATGATAGAATAAAATATTTGTTAGTGGTTTGAAGCTTGTTGCATTCGTTAAATATAAAAGGAATTCCAAGGCCATAAAAAAGGGGGTTCCGGTTCTAAAAATTATCTTTAACTTGTAACTAGGATATTGTTTAGTTTTTAGGTTGTTGAAGGTGAATGTAATTCTGAGATAGTGTAATCTCATGAGCAGTGTTACCCAGTTTGTGCAATTATAAATGCTAATATCATAAAGTTGTCTCTAGCTTTGTATACTTTAAATCATATAAATTCAATACACTAAAGATGGTTGACTTTGTCTCTGCAATTTTCTTGTGGGTGTGTTATTGGTTCATGGGTCTCTCTCAAGGAGAGAGTTAAATTTCTTTGTGTACGCAATAATTATTTTTAGTGTATGAAATGGATTGTTGAATTATAACTTTATGATAATATGTGTGGGCTTGTTAATGTTAAGAATTAATATATTCAAAACCCACTAGTTACGTTTCATCTGTTCATAGGATCTCCATCATGACTTTAATTTCACTCTATATCCCAAGATTGTGCACTTGACTATTAAGATCCCTGGAGGTTTTTTATATTTAAAACCAAATTAATCAAATCTATTGTTCCTTTCTGTTCTTTGCTTTTCTGTTTAATTTATCTATGTTCTAGTATCTCCATAGTCCTCAAAAATATAGAGGATGCATATAACACTCCTCCTTGATTCTGAGAAGGAGATATATAATTTATGTGTTATCAGTGTTTGTGAAATAAAATGGGATTACTTTTTCAAGTAATGAAATAAAATCCCCATCTACATAAAATCTGAGAATTATCCACATTTGAAGGATTGTATCTAGATGTTAGAATGAATCCATCATATGTACATACTTAAAATAAGGAATACCCTCCCAAGTCTTGAACAGATCGAAGTGAAGAAGGGTGTACAAGCCTTGTTAGTTGGTATTTTCTTGTCTTGCAAGAATAATTCCCAACACACTACTCATTTACACCTCTTCTAACCTTTTGGAAACTAAAAATCTAGTGTTGTCCTCTTCTTGTTCTATCACTCCTTGGTTATCTTAAATCCTCAATCACAAGAAACTACTATGATATAATTAAATAGAGACATATATATACCACTACCACTACTAGATCACTACAACTCCCAACCAAAAAGGCATATTACCAATATCCAATGGAGCTTATTTTTTTCAAATAAACTAGATAAACATTAACTTCTAGGAACACTAAATGGTACCCTCCATAAGCCTAATGGGTTAAATAAACCACATAGTAGCCCCTATTTAGTAGGTTTTATGGGGATAAGGATGCTTCTCAAAAGGTCCTAAAGACCATTTAGAATCAGTTCAAATATTTTTATATGGCAATTGATGCCATTTAACTCATGTAGACCTATAAGGTCCTGATTGGGTCAAACATGGTCAAACAACTCAAAGTGTGTTCAAAATGAGTGGAAATGATGTAATTGGACTCATATTGTCTATTTTGGAATGTATTAGGGATAGGCATCAAGTTTTGAGTTATTTTTTAAAGTTGCAAAAGTTGCATTGACAACTTTTGCAACTTTCTAGTGCAAAAGTACAATTTTCAAATCCCAATGGTAACTCGTTAAAAAATAAGTTGGGGAATGTTGGGATGGGCTAATTTATGTTTATAAGGAATCTTATGGCCAAGGCACATGTTTTTGTTAAGATTTGAAGAAGTTAAATACAAATTTTGCTCAGTTTTCCTGCTTTATAACTGTTAAAAGTTTCATCAAAATATTCTTACATGTTAAAAGATTGGAAAAATCATGAAGAAGGATGGAAAATATTCATATGGATCATTTAGTATATTGGAAACATAAATGGAAGATTATTTTTTGGGACCCCTGTTTGACATGCGAGGAAGTGAGGATGTTACATGTGGAATTAATTTGATGGGTTAACACAATGGTATGGTCACATGCCACAGTTTCACACGTTTAAACTACAGTTAAGGTAGACAGGTCATGAGGGTTCAATCAAGAAAAGGTAACTCATGATGAGTTAGTCACAACTTCATAGTAATTTTTGAAGATAATTATTTTGTCTCACACAACCTTGTGTGAGGTGGTGACCCATGTCTAGGGAAATTCTCAAGGGAGCATGTACAATTCAGACCATGTTGAGTGTTATGTGGTCGAGATAGTGATTGGTTTCCATGTGTGCTACCATGTGAGATAGGATTACCATGATTTATAATTCAGTACTTGTTGACTACATTTTGGGGATTTTAGAGTGACGATAAATGGGTTTCATATCAGAAGTGACATATGAAGGATGTTGCATTTACTCCTGAAATATGGTGTAGATCAGAGCATCGTTCTGACTTGTATCCATTAATTTTACAAGATGTTGTGATAACCAAGAATGTCATCTTGAAAATATTTCACAGTTGTGAATTTTAGTACAAAGATGCATGAATTGGAAAGTTGTTGCATTCGATTTGAAACCTAGAGGAATGCTATTTATATTTGACTACAGATGAATTAGCAAGTTGTGGAAGTCAATTTTAAACTTGGAGGAATTTTATTTATAGCTGACTGCAGATGAGATTATGTGCATTATGTGTAGCTGTTCCCTTTGGTAGTGGCTAAACCATCAACTAAAACATAAAGTATATAAAGACAATTGAAAAAAACTAAGTGTCCCCCTTGGTAAGATACACATTTTAGTTTTCCATTTAGATGCTTCTATTTCCTTTTGGTTAGATAGAGTTTTGTGTGTTCGTGATGCTGATAGTGAGAATTTTCATGAGTGGCATTGTCTGTTGCATGAGGTTTAGAATGGGGAAGGCCCTATTGAAAGAAGTATATAAGGATCAGGGGTTGATGTTGCACTTTATGATTGTAGGGATTTCTTAAATGCCAAGGGTGGTTGATAGGGATTTATTAACCTATTTGGCCCAGGATCACTGCTTATTGCCAAACTTTGGGAGCTTGCTGCAGTATATTAGTAGTTTATTCCCTTAAGGCTACCTCTCTATTTATCCCTTGATGTTGGGGAATGGATGTAGGACCTAGAGATGTGCTCTTGTCTAAGCCCAGTTTGCCTTGGTATTTTTTTTTGTGGGTCTCTTCAAAGAGGGGAGATGGTTAGAATCTTGCATTTTCGCTTTCTCTATAGCCACATTCACTACAGTGCAATAGGGAAATAGATCACGGGAATGGTTGGGATCCAAACTAGCACCCTAGTTTCTATGGATGCACTCTGACCTTGGGTGTCTCTTTATGACTAGCTGACTATTTTTACATTAGGACAAAACTCATGACAATGTTTTTATAAGAATGTTTGTTGTAAAAGATATGGCACATTTCAGTTGATGATAATATAGATTTTGGCTATTATGAGGGCATTTTTCAATTTTAGGTGATTGGTGAAAGTCATAACAGAGAAAAAAATTTCACTTAGATGAAGAATGACTAAGGAAATCAAATCTTGAAGAAGGGACATGTGGCGAGAGCTAAGAAAGTTGGTTGTTTCTCTTCTTGGTTATTAATTCTTCTTTCTTCTCTTTTCTTATAATTTCCAAATCTTCTAAATTCTATGTAAGCAGGAAGAATATTATAAAATTTAGTTTTTTGCTCATGGATTTGATTGTGTCAGGAAGAATATTATAAAATTGTTAAGTGTCAAGAGTCAAGGTTCATAATAAGTAGCCAAAAATTTACGAAGTGTAGTATCTCCTATGTCTTGAAATATAATTTCATGGCTGAGTTTTGTCATACGACCATCTCCAATTTGAAGTGTAAAATTTATTTAAATTAAAATAATGAAGGATTATTAATACTTTAAAGACAAATTTGTTGTTGTGTATTCCATTTATTATTACCTTCATTTCCAGGAGCATTGTAATTGTTTTAATAAATGAAATGAGAATTTTATGTCTTCTGAAATGGATTATTAAGAATGGTTATGTGATGTGCATATATTAGGTGATAACATTATTTTAAGATCTTCAAGACATGTTTGAGATGTTATTGTAATCACCTAAAAATGGTCATCTAAACCCTAGACCCCAATCTCAACATTTAATCAAGAAACCCTAATCTTGATTATTCTAAGTCCTAAATCAAACATGCAATTCATCAAATTCAAACTGATCTGACCTAAACCCTAGGTCCCAACCAATCATCATACTTGATTAATTAATTAATTCCTAAAATCATAATACATTGGAAAATAAACCTTATGTTAATTATTTAATTGATATTTTGATATATTAATTAAATAAAAATTACAAAATTGTCAATTAAATAAAAAAGGAATTAAATTAATTATGAAAACATAAATGTGCATCCAAAATCAATTAAATTATTTAAAATGTATATGACATCATCAAATTTAGTTAACTGATTTATCATTTTGGAAACAATCCAGTTCCACTCAGTTAACTGATTCTCCACTGTTTATCATTTTGGAAACATTTCAGTTAACTGAAAACTGAATATGGAAGTTTCCAAAATAACTGATCAGTGAGTTTAGTCAAATGAATCTCTCGACCAATCGAATCACTTGCACATGGATTGTGCTTCTTCAGTCGAATCTGAGCCACTCTTTTTGTTCAATCTCGACCGTCGATTCGAGAGAGATTTATATAAAAGAAAAACTATTTTCCTTCACAAAGGATCCTAATTTTTAATGATCATTATTATACCTCATTTTAGACTCTATCTTTCTTGCATTACATAGCTTACAGTTCATTTAGCATTGTTAATTGTTATTTTACTTATGTTAATCATGCAAATCTAATATAGAGCATTGTCATTTTGGTATTATTAAAAATGAATACTTCACATTCAATTTGGTGCTTCTAAAACTGAATCTTAACTAGCATGGATTAATCAACATCTTGCATACTCATTTAGATTAATCAAAATACTTTATTTCATCATATAGCTCTAAATCCTTCATTTAGGTCTTTGGTGTAGTCATTGAGCTTGCAATGACATGAGAGCAAACTCATACTCCTGCCTTCTAGAAGGAAACAGGTTGACTCATTCAGACATGCAACATGAATGAATCCATATTCATTCTTATATGAAACTAAAGTATAATGACTATGTTGAAGTATACTGCTAAGTAAGAAGGCCACTTTTAGAATGCATAGTTATAGTGAGGATACTCTTTATTTGAATTTGTTTCCCTCCTTTTGGCACTAGTCAATCTTATAGATTTTGTTTCAATTTTTTCCCATAAAGTCAAAAGAGAAATCCATTTAATATTATGTTGAGTAATGGTAGGAGTAATATAGATTCATTCTTAGTAGTGTTTGATGCTGAATGGATTAATTGTTCAAGTTATGAAATAAAAGTCCTATTCTTATGAATCTGAGAATTATCCACTTTTACAATTCTATATTTAGATGCTAAGGTAGATTTATCATGTGTGAAGACTTAAAAGTAGGAATACCTTCCCGAGTCTTGTAGAGTTAAAAGTGAAGAAGGCTCTTTATGCATTGTCGAGTTACATTTCTTGTCTTTAATCTATGGATAGTGCTAAAATTGTGGTCTAAGTTTCTTATAATTGAAGGTTGTAAGAAAAATTGCTAATAATGTCTATTGCAGCCCCATAGGATTTAGGTCATAATAATAGTAAGTTTTGTGAGGTTGCAGGCTTGTAGTTACAGTCTAATGAAATGCTCATCACAATCCCACAATGGTTTGGATCAAGAACTGGTAGTGGTCATGAACTGGTGAGTTAGCCTTTAGCAGTTATAGAAGATACCACTCGCAATGACGCAAGTTGAACAAGGGGTCAAGGCCACTATCTTGAAAAAATGAGTCGTGAGGGGACATCTATGTTTGGGTCTGGGTCCATAAAAGGGAACAAAATAGGGTTTTTGAGTTTTTTTCTTGTCTTACAAGAAAAATCTCCAATAGTTCTAATGGTTGCAAGAATAGTAAAAAAATAGAGTTCTAATGGCTGCAGGAACAATTAGAGAAAATTTTTTCAATGGCTACAAGAATAGTCACAAAAAGTTTCTAAAGGTTATAGGAAAGTTCATAGAACAAAGTTCCAATGGTTGCAGTAACAATCACAGAGCATAGTTCCAATGGCTGTAGGAACAATAAGATGCTAAAACTAAAACTAATTACTGAACCAAAAAGTAACTAAACCAAATGTGTGGAATTCTCACCAAGTGCAACCCCTTGGATGAGCCTTCCAAAATATTAATTGAGATGGATAAAATTAAAGTATCATTCCATCCATAGAAAAAAGTTCCAATGGATGCATGAACAATCAGGGAACATAGTTCCAATGGCTATAGGAATAGTTTACTGCTAAAACTAATTATTGAATAGAAAAGTAAATACTTAACTAAATGAGCATAATTCTCACCAAGTGGCCCCCCTTGGAGGAGTCTTCTTAGTTATTGAATCAAATGCAAAAAATTAAAGTACCATTCTATTCATCAAAGTGTTGTTACAAAATGATAGTAATATGACAACTTTAGCATGCACAAGACAATTGTATATCCATGACTACTTTAGAATAACATCCATTTAATCACATGTAAGAGTAATATAGATAGATCAAATATCAGCTTGATATAAAAACAAATATATATGGATAGGTTCATTCCCATAGCTAAATAAATTAAAGAAATCACCATGAAAAGTATCAACATCTAGGTGCTAAACCCCATAACAGTGACGACATATGTATAAGAAATCCTATAAAAAATGAGCCATTATTTGGGAGCATCACTCCCCCCAACCTAATGGATTTCTGGTCCTCCAACAGGTGCAATATGATTCCTCTATCTTTCTTGCATCCTAAAATCATTGACTATTGTTTGTCCCTTAGTTTCCATAGATGATGTCATTTTAGGGCATTAGAAAATGATATTCTATGTGATATATTAATATTAGAGCTATTTAATAAATGCATCTAAAGTAATGAATACATAAAAAGTGACATGCACATACTTTGATTATCTTGGTTGATAGAGAGATAGATAAATATATTTCTTCCTATATGATTTGCTAACATATAGGAAATATTTTGCCTTGTATGACTTGTTAACATATAAGAAGATCTATGACATTGCAAAGGCACCCCATACTTTTCTCAAGCATGTACCTGACATGTTGATTAAGAAGTTTCATGTCGTACTACACTCTTCATATTTAATGAATCCATTGAATAAATGGTAATGGATGTAGATGATATGGATCTAGTGGCGAGAGCTACAACTAGGGTCGCCACAACATAAGCAAATGAATCAAACATCCTTAAAATGTCATGAGAAATTGGTGCAAGAGCGCATACTCATTTGGATGCCTCATGAAGGGTTTTTTTAATTTTCATTGTTTTATCATTTTTCAAGGTCTCATAAGGTCCTAAAGACCATTTAGAATTAGTTCAAATCTTTTTGTAAGGTAATTGATGCCATTTAACTAATGTAGGCCTATAAGGTCTTGATTGGGTCAAACATGGTCAAACCAATCAAAGTGTTTTCAAAATGAGAGGAAATTATGTAATTATAATAATATTGTCCATTTCGGTAATTTATTAGCGATAGGCATCAATTTTTGAGTTAGTTATTTAAATAAGGCAAAAAGTTGCATTGACAACTTTTGCAACTTTCTAGTGCAAAAATGCAATTTTCAAATCCCAATGACCACCCATTAAAAAATTAGTTGGGGACCATTTTGGATGGGCTAATTGATGTTTATGAGGCCTCTTATGGTCAAGGCACATGTTTTTGTTAAAATTTGAAAAAGTTGAATACATATTTTTCTCTATTTCCCTACTTTATAACTATTAAAAGATGCACCAAAACATTCTTACATGTTAAAAGAATGGTAGCATCATGGGGAAGGATGGAAAGTATGCATTTGGATCACTTAGTAGAATGGTAGCATGAATTAAATGAATCATTCCTTGAGATACCAAGGAAACACTCCTTCAGATACCATGTTTGAGAGAAAATAAGACAAATCAAATCAACATGGGAGTAATTACTCAAATGATACAACTCATAAATTAAATGAGGATACTTAAGAGATATTAAAAGACTATGGTCATTAATTAAAAGATGCGATGAAAATAAGGCATGAATGTCACCCACTTCCCTTTAAGGAAACAAATTTTTTTTCCTCAACATAAAATTGTACCATCCTAAAAAGTTGGCACCCACTAATTGGATGTCTTTTAGGACCTATTAGACCCCATTTTAGCGATTCCTAGATATGAAGGTCTTTAAGCTTGATTTATTGCATCTTTCATGTTCTTTCCTTGAGACTTTTCACACTGTCTGAGTCCTAGATTCACTTTCAAATTAAGCCATCTGGGACTAGGCTGACCCAAGTCTGCCTTGTCCTTGGAGGTTTTTTTTTAAGTGGGCTCCGAGCCCAATGTGGGGGTGTTTTATTTCCTAATCATAGTGGTTGGATAGAAAATTTTGAATCTTGAAATGAGCATAAAAGGGGTTCTTATCCTCTCATTTTGACATCATGGTCTTTATGCAAGCTATCTATGTGCAAAATATCTCTCAATTGTGAGCAATCAAGCATTCAAGTTGTGCAATTAAGGTGGTAGATTCAAGATTTGAAGGAAAGCATCCTATTTAAGATCTAAAAGTATCCAAGTATTCTTCCATTCATACAAAGACAATATTCTCTCCTTGATGCAATTTTCTCTCCCATGATGGCCTAGTGGAGGAATTCTCAAGAAAATAAGAAGATTCATTCCTCTCCTCCATCCCTTATTTCAAGCATACATTCATTGGAGATCTAGGATTGGAAAGTGTAGATCCATTTTATTTTTGAAGTCATCCTTGATTATACAAAACCTTCCAAGCATAAAAACATCCTTGTGGAGTTGACTAATTTATACATCCATCCATGAGGGTTTTTCATGCAAGGTAAATCTGAAATTTATCTTGTTTATGAAATTTCCTTATATAAAATTGCAATTTTGATTCGTATACAAGGGATTGACAAGGTGAATTCCCTTTCCATCAACCTATTTCCCTTTTTCTTTTGTCTAGGAAATTATTTTTCAAGCTTTGAATCTATAATTTCAGAGTTGCAAAATCTGTGACTAGCCAAGTACATATTCCACCCACTTTTATGCCTCCAAGACATGGTTAACATTCTTGGAAAAATGTCGACTTGGGTTGGTACTATCCTTTAGACCTACAAACTTCACTGTTAGAAAATATAAGTCTCAGAGTTCTAGATCCAGAATGGTTTATGGTTTTGACAGTTTTGTGATAGTCATTTAAAGATTTGAAGTGTGTCCCTCCTCTCCTAGCTTTCAAGGCAAGTTCATTCTTCTCCCTTTTCATCTTGGATTTACTTTTATACATTAGATCTAATATCATACTTAGTTAGTAATCATTTCATTTATCATAGTTTGTATTCCTTTCATAGTATTTTATATCATATACATCTTAACGATAAAGGAATTCATCTTCATACTCCATCTTTAAGTCTAGATCTAGCATTAGCATCCCTACATTTCATTTGGGATTTAATAATATAATTTGGGTTTGAGGGTGAATTCTTTCGAGGTATTCCTAATTTAACATTGGGTATCTACACAAAATAATACCCACTAAGCTTTGGTGAGCCATCTCTACACACTTAGACTTGGTTCACCATTTCTTATGATACAATTCGGTGAACCTGGCTTAGTGCATTTCCATTCTGATTTTGGTGTTAGATTCTCCTTCTTTGCATTTAGATCTACATTGTATCCACCCATATGTATTTTAAATTTTATATTTAATGTGCTTGTTTCTTTTGCACATTTCTTTCAAATTTCATTACATTCTACTTTACTTTGATTCCCTTTTTCATGAGCTTCATCACTTTGAGTCCAACCTATAGCATTCTAGTTAGAATAAGTCATAGAATTATGGGTTCCTCTGATCCCGACACCTCCTTATTTCCTAGGAATCTAAATGAGACCAACATGAATCTTAATGAAATCAATCCTATCATAGAAAACATCTCTTCTCATTATTCTCATGATAAAGATGAATCCGTAAGAGTTCCTCCTATTCAAGTCCAAAAACTTTCTAAAGAATTTGAAAAGTTTGAACAATGGTTAAGTCAAGAGAATTATAATCCCGAGGCTCTTATCATTGTAGAAGGCTTGGGGAAAATTATTCATAAAAATGACCATGGTGTTGACCTCTTGCGTAGCATTTCACATCTCATTGATAACAATATCAAACCTGTTAAGGATTGTGATCGAGAGTTAGGTTTTATACCTCTTACTACAAGTGTTAAGACCTCTTTTCCTATCTCTACTTCCATGCCTAGTGTGTTCACTTATTCTCCACCTATCATTAAAAATTCAATTCAAATGTATAATCCTACACATGTAAGTCTTCCTAATCTTATTTCTCCTTCTATCTCTTCAAGTGTGCCATGTGTTTCATTTCCTTCTTCCATGTATACTTACCATAGTGTTCCTTTTCAATATTCAATTCTTCCTTCAATTTCCAACAATGTTCCTAACATTTCTAAATTTCTCCTTCTACCATTCTTTCTACTGATTCTACCATTAATAACTTAGCTCAAACTGTGTCTTTTTTGCAACAACAAATTGCTTCCATGACTCAATCCAAGTTCAACATTCCAACTTGTGACATTGCTAGTTCTTTGTCTATGGATTTTATCCATGTTCTTATCCCACAATATATAGAGATTCCTCATCTTGACACTTATAATGGTAAGGATTATCCCGTAACTCATGTTAGAACTTTCCAAACCTTGTGTAGTGATTTTTCTCATGACCATAGGTTCATGGAAAAAAAATTTCCTAGAACCTTTTGAGACAAATCCTTGCAATGGTATTGTTTCTTGCCTCCTTATTCAATTGATTCCTTTCAAAAACTTTCTAATAATTTCATTGACCAATTTCAAAACCACATTGCTCCTAAAATCACCCTAACTGATTTAATGCATTGTAAACAAGGTGTTAAAGAAAAATTTAGCAATTTCATGGTAGATTTAAGCATTTGTATGCTCAGATTTCTTATCTTGTTCCTGATATTTATGTGCAACACATTTTTATTTCTAATTTACAAAGTAGCATTAGATATAATATAATTCTGTTTGAATTCTCTTTATTTCCATAATTTTGTGTAGTGCTTCATCATTATCAACTACAAGTGAGTCATTTTGAGAGTACCACTCCAATGAATTGTGTTCTTGTTGATAAGAGTGATGCCACATCCAATTTCAAAAATTTTCATAAATCAAACAACTACATCAAAATTAACAAATTATTCAACAATGTTGATGAACAAGTGGTAACAACATCAAAAGATGTGGCTCCTTTGTTGTCTATGTTTAAACCCGCTCATAATTATACTCAACTTTTTGAATCTTTGCATAATGTGATGTTGAAGCTAATTAATTCCAATGTGTTAACACTTCCTCCTATAAAACCAATTGACACCTCTAAACCAAATACTTTGATCCCAAAGCCATTTGCCAATATCACCGCCAGCTTGGGCATGATACTGAAAAGTGTTTCTACTTGAAAACTATTATCTAGGATCTTATTGATTCCAAGGCTATATCTATTGATGGAGAAAAACATCAAGGAAATAAATATGTTGCACCTCCTAACTAAAACTTTCAAATTTAAACTAATAATTTTCTATCCCATTCAACCAATACTATTGATCAACTTTCTTCTTCACAATGCATTAACTATGATGAAAAAGTTAATGAAGCCAATCATGTTGTTAACCGAGTTGAGAAAGTTAAACCAAAACCTCCATCTCATCCTTGCATTACCTTTGATCTTAGAAAGACAATTAAAGCACCTGATGGTCCCCTCTATATTGTTGCAAAGTTTAATGACCTTCCTACCCGTGGTGCCCTTGTTGATCCCACTTGCATGGTGAATGTGATAATTGAAGAACAATTTTTCAGTAAATAATTGCAAAAGACTTGTATGATACATCTGATGTGAAGAATCAAACTTGAAATGGTTTCCTTTTTCCTTCATATGGTTCCATTTCCTTCCTTGTTGAAGTTGGTGGTAAAAATTTAGATGTTAACTTCACTTTCATCTCAACCTACGATCAATTTCAACTAAAACTTGGTCTACCTTGGCTTACCTCCATGCATGATTTGGCTTCTCCTATTCATAAATGTGTTAAATTTACTCATAATGGAGAAATCATGATTGCTAACCATAGTCTTTATCAACCTTTTGTACCTCAAGAATTAGTTGACCTTGATTTATTTTGGCTTTCTATGCCTCAACCAACTCAAACCCATCCTGACTATCTCTTTAGATCATACCAAGCCTACAAGGTTCAAAATATTTGTGAACTTAGCAAACCCAAGAATTTTCCATCCCTTTTCCCTGGACGTGGAATTCTTCCTATACCACCTACACCACCTATTCCTATTTCTTATACATATACTTCTTAACATTTATCTCAAACTAGTATGATTCCTTCAGTTCTTCCTCAAAAAGAAGAAAAGGACCCGATGTTGATTGATCTTATCCCAACTCAAATTTATAGCAAGACCAAACATAAATGCAATTATCATGATTGATGTCACAATTCTATTACTAGAGATCATCAATTTTCTTCTCAAAACATTGCTTCACCTCATAGACCTCCTCATACACCACTTCTCTTTGACCAAACCATGCCTGAGCCAATTGAGGAAGTGAATTTAAACAAGAATAAAAAGAATAAACATGATAATGTTATTGATATCTTGGATTATATTACAATTAATCTATATGAAGAAGATACTCTTGATGATGATGTTCTTGATGCTAGAAATGATATTCATTCTAGTGATTCTGATGACATCTATGAGATTATTGATATTGATCATGAATTACCAGCTATGCTTTCACAGTAATTACCTATCACTCCTAGTAATGAACACAATGACCTCTCTTCACAAAAGTGACTTTTTTTGGAACTATCTATTGTTTCGTTTGTTGTGCTTGATGTTGCCCCACTTGTGAGTTTATCACCTTCCCTAAACACTATGGACCAAGATGGGGGGAGGCAATATGCTTGAATAGCTCCTCTTGCATGATGGATTCTCTTTGTTTTCTTTTTTGTACATATGCCTTTGTGTTGTCTTCTTGGGATGATGCAAAATGGTAGCTACCTATTCTTTTTGGTCTCTTCGATGCTGGCCCAAAAAATTTCTTATTTGTAACTCTTACATGCCTTTCTTTCATTATGTTTTTAGTTCTCCTTCCTTTGGAGGGATGATGACAATTTATTCTGACATAATTTTGATATACATGAGTGATCATATGACCTACTGACCCCAGAGTTTGTAGATCCCTTTTATGCTCTCTTTTGTCATGTGCTCATTTTCGTTGATTTGTCCTTTCTTGGGGGCATTTCATAGTGGAAACATTTATTGTGGATGCATGTACATTCCATTAAATAAATTGCTCATGTTAAGGCATTTGCAATGGCTTTAACATGGGGGCATACACTCCACTCACATTTTACACACACACACACACACAAATTTGATGTTGTTTTTTTCTGGATCCCACACAGATCCCCACTACACACACTTGGTCCTTAGATTGACCACACACATTTGGTACTTAGACTAATCACACACATTTGGTCCTTAGACTAATCACACACATTTGGTACTTAGATTGAATGCACATGATTAGTCCTTTGACTGACCACTCTTATTTGATCCCTAAGGAAGCATGACTTCCCTTAGGAATGATCATTATGTATCTATTATTGGAAGAAATTTCCTTTAAGGAAAGATCCTTGTTGATGGATTGAACTAGTATAACACAAATTGCTAGAGTATTCAATTCCATATTTTGCAATACTTTCCTTGTGTGGTTCACAATAAGAAAGAATCTTTTTGGGATCTCTCTCTCTCTCTCTCTCTCTCTCTCTCTCTCTCTCTCTCTCTCTCTCTCTCTCTCTCTTNTGGGCTCTCTCTCTCTCTCTCTCTCTCTCTCTCTCTCTCTCTCTCTCTCTCTCTCTCTCTCTCTCTTATTTTGGTTTTCATTTTGATGAGGACTTAAGTCACTTAGGGGATTGATGTTTATTTATCTCCTTAACCTTAATGAGATTGTCTTATGCATTTGATCTACTTTACCATGAGCATGAGCTTGTCTCATACTCCCTCTAAAGTGAGGCATAAATGTACCATCCTAAAAAGTGAGCATCCATTAATTATATTTCTTTTAGGACCTTCTAGACCCCATTTTAGTGATTCCTAGATCCAAAGGTCTTTATGCTTGATTTCCCACATCTTTCATGTTCTTTCCATGAGACTTTTCACACTACTTGATTCCTTAATTCACTTTGAAATTAACCCCTCTGGGACTAGACTGACCCAATTAGGCCTTGTTCTTGGGAGTTCTCTTTAAGTGGGCTCTAGGCCCAATGCAGGGGTGTTTTTATTTCTCGATCTTAGTATGGTCGGCCAAGCAATTTTGAATCTCAAAATGAGTATAAAAGGGGGTCTTCTCATCTTATTTTGACATCATGATATTTATGCAATGTTTCTAAGTGAAAATATCTTTGAAGTGCAAGTAATTAAGCATTCAAATTGTGTAATAAATCTTGTGGATTCAAGATTTGAAGGCAAGCATCCTATTGAAGATCTCCAAGTCTCCAAGTCTTCTTCCATTAATACAAAGGAAATTTTTTCTCCTTGATTCAAGTTTCTCTCCCATGGTGGCCTAGTGGAGGAATTTTCAAGAAAGAAAGAAGATCCATTCCTCTCCTCCATCCATTATTTCTAGCATACATTAATTGAAGATCTAGTATTGGAAAGTTTAGATCCAATGCATTTGTGAAGGCATCCTTGATTCTAAAATATCTTCCAAGCATACAATCATCCTTGTGGAGTTGAATTATTTTTACATCAATCCATGAGGGTTTTTCATGCAAGGTAAATCTAACATTTATCTTTTTTATGCAATTTCCTTATTTAATTTCAAGGTTGATTCCCATATAGGGGCTTGACCAAGAAAATTCACTTTACATCAACCTATTTCCCTTTTTCTTGTGCACATGAATAAGTTTTTTAGTTTTGAGGTCCATAATTTTAGATTTGTAGGATCTGTGACTGGTTTGCTACATATTCCATCCACTTTTATGCCTCTAGGACAAGGCCAAATTTATTGGACAATGCAAACTTGGGTCAGCACCATCCTTTGGATCTCTAAATTTTATTGTTATAAAATACAGGTCTCAAAGTTCCAAATCCATAACGATTTTCAATTCTAACAGTTTTGTGACAGTCATTTCTAGATGCGAAGTTTGATCCTCCTCTCCTAGATTTCAAGGTGATTTCATTCTTCTCTCTTTTCAGATTTCATTTACTTTTATACATAAAATATGATATTATAATCAGTTAGTTATCATTTCATTTATCATAATTTTCATTCCTTTCATAGTCTTGCATATCAATTTTACATATCATATACATCTTAACAATAAATAAATTCATCTTCATACTCCATATTTAAGTCTAGACATATCATTAGCATCCCTAAATCTCATTTGGGCTTTGATAATATGATTTGGGTTTGAGGGTGAAGTATTTGGAGGTATTCCTAATGTAACATTGGGTATCTACATAAAAAAACACCCCCTAAGTTTTGGTGAGCCATCTCTACACACTTAGACTTGGTTCACCATTTATTATGATATAGAAATAATGGGAAAATTGTGTGGGATCTAGGACCAAAAAAGAATCACTTTAGAATTCATCCTACACATCATTAAATAACTCAATGAAAGAAATGAAAATTGATATATTAACACAATAATATCTGACTAAATTATTCAAAATTAACTATTGATACCTCATTCTCCATCTAGATTACAAAATCGGTCCACTTTTTGCTTTGTAAGATTTACTTTCCAAATTTCCTTGGATGTCAGCCATATTTCTTCTGTTGTCAAAACATGGCATACAGACTAGTTAAACTAATTGTTATCATGTCAATTCATAGCTTAATTTGCATGGTTCTTGCAGCATTTAGCATAATTTTGCATCCATTTTAGCATAGCTCTTCATGATAGCTTCATTTCTCATTTTCTAAGTTGTCACCTATGAGCTTAATTATATCTGAGAGATAAATCTAACAGGTCCTTAGGAATAGAGAGCAATGGGACACTCTTGAGTCATTTATTTCATGTTTTATCAAAATTTCTATCATGTTTTGATTTAAATGCTCATACTAATGTCTCATTGAGGTTTGCAGTTCACAAAATTGTACACACTAAATAATATGCAATCATTTCATTTTCCCTAGGAAATAAAAAAATATCATGTAAGATATTAAATATACTTACAAATGTACATATTAAGGTCTGTATTTCTTTCTAGCCACTTTGATGTGTGGCACGAAGTTTGGCAAGCCTAGCCTTGGAGGCCTTGTCCTGGAATATATACTAATTAAATTTAACTATGCACAAATAAAATTGAAGAACCGTTTAACAAATTTAGTATAATTTTATGAGAAAATTCAAGTACCTGCATACTCTCCTCACCTAGATTCCTCTGCACCTCATACTTATCATATGATTTTACAATCTCATTTCATACTTTCACACTTCATCAAGTGGCCTTTTCTAACCCTTAGGCTGGGAGGTTTTTTTTTTATCTTCTTTGTTTGGTTGTACCGAAATTGAATGTAGTTTTGAGACATTCGTAGCTTTATCTTCTTTATAGAATAACTTATGCCAAATTCAGTCTCCATGTCTTGGATAACTTATTTTTATAGGTTCCTGGGTATCTTTGAGAATGAAAAATATAGATGGTCTTTGAACTGTTGAAGGCATTCTTCCTTCAACCTATTCAAAAACATTTTTCTAGCATCTGTCATTCAGACTTCCCCTGAAATCACATCCTATTCTATCTTGGTATTGTAGCTACCAATGCAAGATTGAATGAATGATGTGTTGGAAGAAGTATGTTTCCTAGGAGTGGCCAAGACATTGTAAGTCTTTGTTCCCTATTCCAAATTATTAGAGTTCACTATTATTGAATTCCTCTTGGATCTTATGCTCGATACAAGAATATTTAGGGAATAAATTGATTCCCTTTGACACAGTTGATTTGGTTGCAATATTTCAGGGTCTTTACTAGATCATTTTTTTATGTATTTGACAAGCATTGTAAAGTCCACACCATCAAATTTGTTCACTTCTTCTTCCCCCAACATGGAAGACAATGCCTATTTTTATTGGCCAGTCTCATGTCCCTATATATATACAATAAATAAATTTATTCTTTTAAATTTAGAAATAAAAAAATAAAAATTAAAAAAAAAGACACAATGCAAACATTTATAAATATATAAATTCACAATGAATTACCTCATTATGGCCGGAGTGTGCTCCCTTCCCTCTATTGCTCAACATGTTGAGGTGATCTAGAGGAAATTATTTTCATCCATTCTATGGAGGCAAACAAAGTACACACTAGCAGGTATGAAAATTTTCATCTAGTTTGTGGTACAAATGAAAGCCACCAATCAAAAATAATAATAGAAATCTACGATTTAAAAGAAATAAGCAATTAATGAGGAAGCTTTGTCTTGATTGACCTTCTTTCTAGATTTAAATGCCCATGAGATATCTTCTGAGAGTTCAAACCCTATGGTAGAATGAATAATAAAGACCACAAATTTGTTAGAATAACTGAGTGGGGGGGGGGGTGTGAATCAGTGGCCTTAATAATTATTCCAAAAATTCAACCAAAAACTATTCTCTCAAATATAATACCCTCAGTTATCTTACACTCCCAAATTTCATCAAGATGTATTCCATAAATAACTTTAACAAATATAAACTTCTCGGTAAGATATACTGTTTATCTTTTCTAGACTTTACGGATTAGCAACAAATAAAATTAGAGTTAACCGACCAATCCAGTTTCAATAATGTGTAAAACAAAATATAAATGCAATCAAACATACACATTTGACATAGATTTTAATGTGGAAACCCAATAAGGGAAAAACCACATGGGATCAGTAACCCAAAATAATTTCACTCTTCTGAAGTGATCTCGGTGAAGAGCCAACCCTATTAAAGGTTACAATACACACTATTAAGTGAGACCTTGTTAGAGTATTTAAAACAAATAGTTTTTATTTTGACCTAGTACTCACTATGTTGTCAACAAGAAAACCTTTTGATACTCTTGAGTATCTCAATACAATAAGGATTTTTAAATCCCACTCGGTTAAGAGATTTTCTGAATCAATGGTTAAACTGATACAATAAATGATCTGTACAAAATACAACTTTGATTTGCAAATATTAAGATCTATTGTTAGTTCAATAATACCTCTCTGATCAACATACACTTCAGTTCCTTTTCTTTCTTTCTTTCTTCTACTCGGTGAATGCTCTGACCTTTGTTGTTCGGTGTCTGCAAGATTCCTTGGTTCTGTTCTTCAACTTGTATGATCAGATTTGAATGAAGAATTCTATCTTCACAAAAAATATACTCAAAATTCTTATCTCTGATAATGAATTATTTGTCTCTTTATATATACATGATAGCCACTCAATCTCTTTTTTTTTTGTCTTAGATCTCTTCTTGATCCGTAAAAATCGCCATGCGTTACTTTATCCCATAAAGCTTTCCTTTAGTTTTACTCCATAAATCTCTCCTTGATAACTGTGAATAAAACATGCTTTAAATCTTCTTCCTTGCTTTATTTTAACTGATCATTGAAAATAAAGCAATGAATCAGTCAACCCTAAATTGTAGCTCTTCTAGCTAAGCAATTTTGTCATTCTTTAACTTGAGTTATGCTCGTTCATTATCTCCAGTTATGCTCGGTCATTAACTCTAGTTACTGCGGTGCTTGGTATACACTATGAACTACTCGGTGTTCACTGTCACTTGGTGTATACAAACTTTTTATATTTTACCGATAACATAAACTTTGTCTCTTTAGATCTTCAAGGTTATGACAATATGTGTATGCGAAATCAAACCATATCAAGTTGAAATCAATGAAAATACAATACATTAACTGATTTAATGTCTTGCATTCACTTTCGTAGCTCAGTGATCATCAAATTATCATCTTCAAACATTCAATCAATTATAGTTCATCAATCTCTCCCTTTGGAATTGATGGAAACATACTATAAAATATGCATTTATAAAATATGCCATAACATATCAAACTTATTATTCTATAACCAATTCAAATATATGAATCTCGGTAAGATCTTCTGCTCAGATTTAATATGTTTAGAAAAAAAATATTACCATACATCTCTCCCTGTAGATTTGATTCTATTGTGTGCTCTCCTTTTCTTCATTCCCTTCAATGGATAGGTGTAGCAATTCTATCTTTTGATTATGTCACTCCTTTTCTTGTAGGATTTATTCTCCCTTTTCTGGATAGATATGCAGTGCTAACTCTCTCCAATTCTCTCCCTTTGATGGATGGTTATTTCATTGAATCTTTCTTTCTCTGATAGATATTTTATTGAATATTTATCTCCCTTCAACAACAATTCCAAAAAAAATTATATAGCTCTATAGTAGCCAACAATACCTTTAGTGTACTGATATGTCATTACATTCCATATCCCAGCTTGCATCAACATGATGAATCTTCTAATAATGTGTAGGATGA
Organism: Thuja plicata; assembly: GCA_018584345.1. Lineage (NCBI taxonomy): Eukaryota > Viridiplantae > Streptophyta > Pinopsida > Cupressales > Cupressaceae > Thuja > Thuja plicata. The sequence goes on along the minus strand of MU227235.1, from coordinate 1,333,904 downwards.
TGTAACCTCCTAGTCATCTTAGTGATTAGTAAACAAGGGACAAACCCCTAGTCTATTCCTCAGGTATTCAAATGTATCTCTTGGAAATGGTTTTGTGAATATGTCTGCTAGTTGTTCTTTGGATAGTACATATTCTAGTATTACCTATTTCTCTTGTACTTGTTCCCTCAAGTAATGATACTTAATAGATATGTAATTTGTCTTAGCATGCATCACATGGTTATTTGAAATGTTTATAGCACTTTTATTATCACAATAGATAATTACTGGGTCAAGAATTTCCTCATTCATACCTTTCAACAATTTCTTGATCCATGCAATGTTAGAGAAATTTGTAGCAACAAACTATATATTCTTCTTCTGCAGTTGATTGAGATATGCATCCTTTCTTTTTACTTATCCATGTGACAAGTCTGTCACCCATAAAGAATGCTCCTCATGTAGTTCTCTTTCTATCATCTATGTTTCCAGCCCAATCAACATCAGTATAAACTTGTAGCTCAAATTTAACTTCTTTATTGTACCACAAACCATAGTCTTCAGTACTCTTCAAATATCTCAAAATTATTTTAACAACAGTCATGTGTGATTTTGTAGGGTTAGCAGAGAATCTTGCAACTATACCAAATGCATGTGCTATAATAGGTCTAGTGTGTACAACATACATTAGTTTACCAATCATAGAGCTGTATAAGGTGTGATTTACCTTGGTTGTCTTGTCTTCCTTTATCAATTTGCATTCAGTTTCCATAGGTGTTCCAACTGGTTTGGAGTCCTCCATCTTGAATATCTTCAGAACTTCTTTGATGTATTTTGATTGTGTGATGTGGATGGCTTCAACCTATTGTAGAATCTATAGACCAATAAAAAGTTTGGTCTCTCCAAATATTGACATTTCAAATTCTTTGCTCATTTCATTAGCAAGTGACTTGCATAGCATATCAATACCTCAAAATATGATATCATCAACAAATATCTCAGCAATCAAAGTCTTATCATCTATATCTCCTTTCAAATACAGATTAGTGTTGTCACTTGTTATAACAAATCCAATAGTAATGAGATAAGAGTGAAGTCTTTCATACCATGCTCTTGGTTCTTGTTTCAATCCATACAATTCTTGGTGTAGTTTACAAACCATGTTCCTCTGGTTAGGATCAACAAACCCTTCAGGTTGTTCAATGTATATCCTCTTCTAGTATTCCATTCAGAAATGTAGATTTAACATCCATTTGGTATACTTTGAATCCTTTAAAAGGAACATAAGAAAGTATAATTCTTTCTCCTTCTAGTATAGAAATGGGTGCTAGTGCAGGAGAACCTAGGGTTAGAAGAATTTTTAGGTTAGAAAGCTTGTCGGTTTGTAAGGTGTTTTTTTTTACCATTTTTGTAATGACGGAGGTCAATCGATGAGCAAATACCATAGTTGCTAGATAGTTATTTCCTAGCTTAAATGTGTGTTGAGGTAGTCTTTAAACCTATGGAAATGTAATAAGGCTCTAGAAACAAAAGATTGATGATCTATAGATCAATGAAATTGGTGCTCGGGAATGTCTTTTGGGAATGTTCATCGATAATGCCCATCAAGAATGTCTCTCAGGATTGATCATCGGGAATGTCTCTCAGGAATTCTCGTAGGTAATTTCCATTACAGATGTCCATCGGTAATTTTGGCTAGTGTCTATGTTTTTTTTGGGGTTTGTGATCTGACGCTCGGGGTGGAAGACTGATGATGTTTTATTGCTCAGAGCAGTAATGTCAGTTAATGACCCAGGAAATGCATGATGTGATGTTTGTGACCAGCTGGGTCAACTACAATGGCTCTCTACATGTATTTTTTTCTTGGAAGTAAAAGGGACACCTATTATAGTGATGAGAAGGTCATTTATGGATTGATCAGGCCGCCTGTGTAAGGTGGTTGAAGTTTTCAAAGAGCATGAGATATTTTGAAGATATTTCGAGGGTTAGATATATAGCAAAAAGCTTTTGTAAGTAAGAACAGGTAGTAGAGAGGAATATACAAGAAAGAAGAACAAAAAATTATAATAATACTATACATGTAATAGATTTGAGAGGGTTCTTGTGTTCTGTTATGTGTTCTATATTTGATCTATTAAGAAAAGAGGTTAAACATGTTGGCTTAACCTGGAGAGTGAATCTTTCCTAATAGATTCTTTAGCATGAATTAGTAGCTTTATAATGTAAACTAGGTCTAGGGAACTTGAGGTGAAGATCTTAGTGACTTCCTTAAGAAATGGTAAGAAACTACCCTATAAGGTCTATGCAAGAGACCTTAGAATAGAGTCAAGCTGGCTCTTGGTAACAACTAGACCTAGGCCTTACATCAGATTGGTATCAGAATGAGTTAGAGAATCGGGATTGTATTGTTTGGGTGTGATTTTTTGAAGAGTATATAAATTCATCTAGCATGGTGTCCAATACAAAACTGGTAAGAGATGTTGGAGAAAAGAGAGAGGAGAATATACTCCTGAAGGAACAATTGGCCGAAATGGCATGCAAGTTAGAAGAAGTGCGACTTTGAACTACATTAGTTAGTGAACTGGTGAGAGAAGTTGATGAGAAGGATAAACAAGTGGCTAAGGAGGACATGACCCCAGATCTAGACCTTGTGCTTCAAGAAGAGTCATTCTTGAAAGCATTGAAGGCAATGAGTGGTAAGTCCTTAGAAGGTCTGCCCTTATTTAGTGGCAAAATGGATCTAAAATTAATCATGGAATGGGTAGGTCTTGAAAATCACTTTGATTGTGATAGTGTGACTGAAGCTTAGAAATTTAGAATAGCCAAGACAATATTGAGAGGTACTACTCTCACTTGTTGTAAATTTGTCAAAGATGAAAGGGAAAAAGAAGGAAAGAACCCCATAACCAGTTGGAAAGGTATGGTGGAAAAGATGAAGGAAACTTACCTACTTGATGATTATGAAGTGAAACTCCATAAGAAAAGGAAGAATCTAAGGCAGAAAGACTTAGAAGTCAGTGCCTATATAGAAGAATTCCACAAGCTATGCTTGAGATCCCATGTGATGGAAGAAGAAAGCCTAAAAGTGGCAAGATATCAAAATGGCCTAAAATGGAGTATTCAAGAAAAAATTAGTCTCTTAAGCCCCAAGAGTGTCCACCAATGCTATCAATTAGCTCTCAAAGTGGAAGAGAAGTTAAAAAAGAAACAAGACTCAAGCATCAGAGGTAGAGGAAAAGGCAATAGAGGTCATAGAGGAGGATATGGAGAAAGAAATCCCAAAGCTAAAAATCAGAGTGAGAAAAACTCATAGAGAACCAAGGAGAACCCAACAACTCTAGAGGTGGTTACGATAGAGGAAGAGGTTCAAATAATAGTTCAAGAGGAAGAACTGATAGCCAAGGAAGAGGGTCTTATTTATCTCTAATGAAGTGCTATAACTGTCAATAGTTTGGGCACCCTGCATATCAATGTCCTGCAAAGAGATCTACTTTTTAAGGAGGAGAGAAAAGAGATAATTATGTATAAGAAGAGTCTTCTAGTAGAAAGACTGCATAAGTCCTAGTAGGATCAGAGATGGGAGAGCATTTGATGGTTTGGAGAACACTCCTCAAGGAACCGATCAAAGAGGAGCCAAGCCAAAGAAGATCTTTGTTTCGAGTCAACTGCA
>MU227235.1:1299377-1328952 GCA_018584345.1 Thuja plicata | reverse complement strand
CTGAAGTTAGGAGTTTCCATGGTTTAGCACAGCTTTACCGGAAGTTCATCAAGCAGTTTAGTGAAATCAGTGCACCTATTTTAGATACCATCAAAGGAGGTATGAAATCCAAGTTCCAATGGAATAATAAGGCTGATGAAAGATTTAATAATTTAAAGACAAGGATAGAAACTCAACCGATATTAACACTTCCTAGTTTTGACAAGTTGTTTACTGTGGAGTGTGATGCTAGTAACATTGCTGTCGGTGCAGTCTTAAGTCAAGAAGGAAAGGCAGTAGATTTTCATAGTGAGAAAATCAGTGATGCAAAGAAGAATTATTCCTCATATGATTTGGAATTGTATGCATTAGTGCAAGAACTAAGGAAATGGAGACACTATCTCATTGCCAAAGAATTTGGAGACATTATCTCATTGCTCTAGTTTGGGCACCCTGCATATCGGTGTCCTGCAAAGAGATCTACTTTGCAAGGAGGAGAGAAAAGAGATAATTATGTACAAGAAGAGTCTTCTAGCAGAAAGACTGCATAAGTCCTAGTAGGATCAGAGATGGGAGAGCATTTGATGGTTTGGAGAACACTCCTCAAGGAACCGATCAAAGAGGAGCCAAGCCAAAGAAGATCTTTGTTTCGAGTCAACTGCAAGGTACTCACTAAGGCCTGCAAAGTTATCATAGATTTAGGTTCTACTGATAATATAGTTTCCTTAGAAGCTATTGATAAGTTAAAATTAATAAGGATACCTCACACTAATCCTTATAGAGTTACTTGGTTGAATCAAGATCAACATGTAATAGTCAATTAACAAGCTTGGGTAGAATTTTCCATAGGGAGGTATAAGGATAGAGTTTTGTGTGATATCATACCCATGGATGCGTGACATCTACTATTAGGTAGACCTTGGCAGTATAACCAAAGTGTAGTGTAGGCTGGAGTTCATAATTCCTGTTCCTTAAAGAAGGATGGAATAACTTTCCGGGTACAATCAATCTTGGAACAAGAGAAAGAAAAGAAAAGAGGTCCCAACCTAGTGTTGGTCAGTGAGAAGAAATTCTTAAAAGCATTGGAAGAAGATGGAGTAGGCTTTGCTTTGGTTTTAAAAATAGAAAGTGAGAAGGGAAATGAGAAGGAAGATTTTCCTTTAGAGATCCAAAGGCTGTTAACTCAATACCAGGCCATAGTTAGTGATGGTCAACCAACTATCCTACCACCTGAGAGATCTATTAGTTATCAGATTGACTTTATCCCAGGAGCCTCACTTCCAAACAAAGATGCTTATAAGATGATTCCACAATAGAATACAGAGATTTCTAACCAAATCCAAGAACTAATTGACCAAGGGTTCATTAGAGAAAGCATAAGTCCTTATGATGTTCCTAGAGTACTATCCCCAAAGAAAGATAGTACTTGGATTTTGTGTACCGATTCCAGGGCCATAAACATGATACCTATCTAGTATAGGTTCCCTATACCAAGGATAGAAGATTTGATGGATTGGCTTGGTGGAGCTAGATATTACTCCAAGATAGATCTTAAGACATGATATCATTAGATCATAATTAAAGGGGGAGTTGAGTGGAAGACTACTTTTAAGACCACTGAAGGACTATATGAATGGCTAGTTATGCAATTCGGGTTGTCGAATGCCTCAAGCACATTTATAAGATTAATGAATGAGGTTTTAAAGGAATTCATTGGAAAAAGGGTTGTAGTGTACATAGATGACATACTAGTGGTTAGAAAAACAAAAGAGGATCATCTTAGACATCTGCAATTGGTAATGTAAAGATTTCTTGAAGACAAGTTGACAATCAACTTGGAAAAGAGTGAGTTCATGAAGCAAGAATTGGTGTATCTAGGTTTTTTTATCTCAAAAGGTAACTTGAAGATGTATTTCAGCATGGTGGAATCAATCTTGAATCAGCCTACACCAAAATCAGCAACTGAAGTTAGGAGTTTCCATGGTTTAGGATAGCTTTACCGAAAGTTCATCAAGCAGTTTAGTGAAATCAGTGTACCTATTTTAGATACCATCAAAGGAGGTATGAAATCCAAGTTCTAATGGAATAAGAAGGCTGATGAAAGATTTAAGAATTTAAAGACAAGGATAGAAACTCAACTGATATTAACACTTCCTAGTTTTGACAAGTTGTTTACTGTGGAGTGTAATGCTAGTAACATTGTTGTCGGTGCAGTCTTAAGTCAAGAAGGAAAGCCAGTAGATTTTCATAGTGAGAAAATCAGTGATGCAAAGAAGAATTATTCCTCATATGATTTGGAATTGTATGCATTAGTGCAAGCACTAAGGAAATGGAGACAATATCTCATTCCCAAAGAATTTGGAGACATTATCTCATTACTCTAGTTTGGGCAGCCTACGTATCGGTGTCCTGCAAAGAGATCTACTTTACAAGGAGGAGAGAAAAGAGATAATTATGTACAAGAAGAGTCTTCTAGCAGCAAGACTACATAAGTCCTAGTAGGATTAGAGATGGGAGAGCATTTGATGGTTTTGAGAACACTCCTCAAGGAACCGATCAAAGAGGAGCCAAGCCAAAGAAGATCTTTGTTTCGAGTCAACTGCAAGGTACTCAGTAAGGCCTGCAAAGTTATCATAGATTTAGGTTCTACTGATAATATAGTTTCCTTAGAAGCTATTGATAAGTTAAAATTAATAAGGATACCTCACACTAATCCTTATAGAGTTACTTGGTTGAATCAGGATCAACATGTAATAGTCAATGAACAAGGTTGGGTAGAATTTTCCATAGGGAGGTATAAGGATAGATTTTTGTGTGATATCCTACCCATGAATGCGTGACATCTAATATTAGGTAGACCTTGACAGTATGACTGAAGTGTAGTGCAGGATGGAGTTTAGAATTCCTATTCCTTCAAGAAGGATGGAATAACTTTCAGGGTACAATCAATATTGGAACAAGAGAAAGAAAAGAAAAGAGGTCCCAACCTACTATTGGTCAGTGAGAAGAAATTCTTAAAAGCATTGGAAGAAGATGGAGTAGGCTTTGCTTTGGTTTTAAAACTAGAAAGTGAGAAGGGAAATGAGAAGGAAGAGTTTCCTTTAGAGATCCAAAGGTTGTTAACTCAATACCAGGCCATAGTTAGTGATGGTCAACCAACTAACCTACCACCTGAGAGATCTATTAGTTATYAGATTGACTTTATCCYAGGAGCCTCACTTCCAAACAAAGMTRCTTATAAGATGATTCMAMARTAGAATATAGAGATTTCTAACCRAATCCAAGAACTAATTRACCAAGGGTTCATTAGAGAAAGCATAAGTCCTYGTRATGTTCCTAGAGTACTATCCCCAAAGAAAGATAGTACTTGGATGTTRTGTAYCGATTCCAGGGCCATARACATGATAACTATMTRGTATAGGTTCCCTATACCAAGGRTAGAAGATTTGATGGATTGGCTTGGTGGAGCTAGATATTACTCCAAGATAGATCTTAAGACATGATATCATTAGATCAGAATTAAAGGGGGAGATGAGTGGAAGACTACTTTTAAGACCACTGAAGGACTATATGAATGGCTAGTTATGCCGTTCGGGTTGTCTAATGCCTCAAGCACATTTATAAGATTAATGAATGAGGTTTTAAAGGAATTAATTGGAAAAAGGGTTGTAGTGTACATAGATGACATACTAGTGTTCAGAAAAACAAAAGAGGATCATCTTAGACATCTGCAATTGGTAATGCAAAGATTGCATGAAGACAAGTTGACAATCAACTTGGAAAAGAGTGAGTTCATGAAGCAAGAATTGGTGTATCTAGGTTTTGTTATCTCAAAAGTTAACTTGAAGATGTATGTCAGCAAGGTGGAAGCAATCTTGAATTAGCCTACACCAAAATTAGCAACTGAAGTTAGGAGTTTCCATGGTTTAGCACAGCTTTACCAGAAGTTCATCAAGCAGTTTAGTAAAATCAGTGCACCTATTTTAGATACCATCAAAGGAGGTATGAAATCCAAGTTCCAATGGAATAAGAAGGCTGATGAAAGATTTAAGAATTTAAAGACAAGGATAGAATCTCAACCGATATTAACACTTCCTAGTTTTGACAAGTTGTTTACTATGGAGTGTGATGCTAGTAACATTGTTGTCGGTGCAGTCTTAAGTCAAGAAGGAAAGCCAGTAGATTTTCATAGTGAGAAAATCAGTGATGCAAAGAAGAATTATTCCTCATATGATTTGGAATTGTATTCATTAGTGCAAGCACTAAGGAAATGGAGACATTATCTCATTCCCAAAGAATTTGTAGTCTTTACCAACAATCAGGGTTTGAGTTTTCTAAGTTCACTGGATAAACTAAGCCATAAGAATATGAAGTGGGTGGAATACATCCAAGCCAATACCCTCACTATAAAGCACAGGAAGGGAGTGTAGGAAAAATTAGCATATGTATTGAGTAGAAGGTTACTCATAGTGCAAGAAGTTCAGCTAAGGAGAATTGGCATTGAAAGCTTCAAAGATCTGTATCCAGTAGATAAAGATTTTGTAGCAGCATACAAGGTATGTAAAGAATACCAAAATCATTTTCATAGTGAGTATTCAGAGTATAATCTTCCAGAAGGTCTTATATTTAAGGGATGACAACTTTGTGTACCAAGAGGTTCCATGCGAGAGAATCTAGTACAAGAGAAGCATAATGGTTCCTTAAGTGGACATTTTGGGTTGAATAAGACTCTAGAGTTTGTCAAGAGGTATTACTATTGGCCAAGAATGAATCGGGATGTCCAAAGGTATGTGGAGACTTGTATATTTTGTCAGAAGGCAAAAGGGACTTCATCCAATGCAGGATTGTATTAGCCCCTTCCTATCCCAAATATACTATGGGAATGCCTTAGTACTGATTTTGTAGTTGGAATACCGAAGACCAGGCAAGGAATGTATAACATCTTTGTGATTGTTGATAGGTTCAGAAAGATGGCTCACTTTGTGCCATGAAAGACCACACATGATGCATGTTACATAGAAAATATGTTCTTTAGAGAAGCAGTAAGGATACATGGATTACCTTTGAGTATTGTATTGGACCGAGACTCCAAGTTTATGAGTCACTTTTGGAAAACTTTGTGGCAGGAGCTTGGTAAAAATATTTCTTTTAGCTCGGCATATCATCCATAGACTGATGATCAGACTAAAGTGGTGAAATAGAGCTTAGGCAATCTTTTGAGATGCCTTACTAAGGAGTATAGACAATCATGGGATCATTTACTTTCTCAAGAAGAATTTTCATACAATGATACAGTCAACAGATCCACTGGAAAGATCCCTTTTGAAATAGTGTATGGGATTCATCCCATGGGTATATGTGAATTAAGGGATCTTGGAAGAAATACAAAGAGGAGTGGGTATGCTGAAGATTTTTCCCAATCCATGAAGGAGGTCCATAACTCAGTTAAAGCAACATTAATAAAGAGTACAACTCATACCAAACAAAAGGTGGATGCAAGGTGAAGAGATATTCAATTTACAGTTGGAGATATGGTCATGGTGCACCTTAACAAAGTAAGGTTGCAGAAAGGAGTTCTAACCAAACTTTATATGAGGAAGATAGGTCCTTGTGCAATATTGGAAAAGTATAAGTCTAATGCTTATAAAATTGATCTTCCTGTAGACATAGGATTATCTCCTATTTTCAATGTAGAAGATTTGATATCCTACAAAGGACCAATTCCAGAAAGAGATTCTGATCTCCTAGGAGATACTGAGGATCTCAGAGCACTCAAACTTCTTGTTATACCAAAAATTCAAGCTGAAGAGATTCTAAATTCAAGAGTTTCCAAGTAGACTCGCAGGCAGACCTATATGGAACATCTAGTCAGATGGCGAAGACAAGCTAATTCAGAGGCTACATGGGTATAGGAAATCGATTTCAAGAAGTTAGGCATCAATCCTAACTTACTCCAATCACCTGGAAGTTGATTTCTTTTTGTTTGGGGAGTATGGTGCAAGATCACCTAGGGTTAGAAGCATATTTAGGTTAGAAATCTTGTTAGTTTGTAAGGAGTTTTGTTTCACCATTTTTGTAATGATTGGGGTCAATCGGTGAGAAAATACCATAGTTTCTAGATAGTTGTTTCCTAGCTTAAATGTGTGTTGAGGTAGTCTTTAAACCTCTAGAAATGTAATAAGGCTCTAGTAACTAAAGATTGATGATTTGTGGATTAGCAACACTGGTGCTTAGGAATGTCTCTCCAGAATGTTCGTCGGTAATGTCCATCGGGAATGTCTCTCAGGAATGATCATCAGGAATGTCTCTCAGGAATGCTCATCGATAATGTCCATCGGGGATGTCCGTCGGTAATGTTGGCCAGTGTCTATGTTTTTTTTTGGGTTTGTGATCTGATGCTTGGGGTTGAAGACCGATGATGTTTTTGTTGCTTAGAAAAGTCAACACTGGCACTCACTAATGTCGGTTAACAACCTAGGAAATGCGGGATGTGATGTTTGTGACCAGCTGGGTCAACTACAACGGCTCTCTACATGTTTTTTTTTCTTGGAATGAATAGGGACACCTATTCTAGTGATGAGAAGGTCATTTATGGCTTGATCAGGCCACGTGTGTAAGGTGGTTGAAGTTGTCAAAGAGCATGAGATATTTTGAAGATATTTCAAGGGTTAGATATATAGAAAAAATATTTTGTAAGTAACAGTAAGTAGTAGAGAGGAATAGAAAAAGCAAGAAGAACAAAAGATTGTAAGAATATTGTACATGTAAACTAGGTCTAGGTCACTTAAGGTGAAGATCTTAGTGACTTCCTCAAGCAAGGGTAAGAAACTACCCTATAAGGTCTATGCAAGAGACCTTAGAATAGAGTCAAGCTGGCTCTTGGTAACAACTAGACCTAGGCCTTACATCAAGTGAAAAGAGTTCTCCAAAATCAATACCTTCTTCTTGTGGATACCCTTTGCATACCAGTATTTCTTTGTTCCTTGTGACTTCTCCATTATCATTCAGTTTGTTTGTGAAAATCTATTTGGTACTAATGAAATTTTTGTCACTTGGTCTAGGTACTAATGTACATGTTTTATTCTTCTCAATCTATTCAATCTCTTCATTCATTACACTAACCCATTATTGATTCTCAAGTGCAACATTAACAGATTTAGGCTCAAAATCACAAATCAAACATCTATTGTTAAGAGACTTACTTCTTGTTCTCATTCCTATTCTTTTTTCCCCATTGATCTGGTCTTGTGGATGGTGTCTTCTGACATATTTAGCAAGTACAGGTTCAGATCTATATTCTCCATTTTGATCTTCATTTTGATCTTCATTACTCGGTTTAGTATTGTGAGCATTTTCTTGATTCTTGGTGCGTGCTTCCTATTTCTTAGTTTCATTGTTCTATCACTCGGCCAAAGTATCAGGTTCTTCAATGTAGACAAGTTTGTTGTAATATTTAGGTTCCTTTATGCTTTCCTTATCATTTTCTCAACAAATTTATTCACTTTAGCATTTGCACTCTCAATGATTTTTTTAGGAGATTTGTTTAGACATTTATAAGCTTTTCTTTTAGTAGGATATCCTAGAAATATTCCTTCATCACTTTTAGAGTCAAGTTTCCCAATTCTATCATCTTTCAGTATATAAAATTGACTTCCAAAAATTCTAAAGTAACTCACATTTGATGTGTATCCATACCATAGCTCATGAGGTGTCTTATTTGTGTCTTTCTTCAATTGAACTTGGTTCAGTGTATAGACAATAGTACTTATAGATTATCTCAAGAATGTTTGTGTGATGCCTTTTTCAATCATCAGTGGTCTAGCATAATCAACAATTGATCTATTCCTCCTTTCAACAATCCCATTTTGTTGTGGTGTTCTCAGTGCAAAAACTTTTCTTGTAGTCCCATGTTCATTACAAAAGTTAGTGAATTCATCATAAATAAATTCTCCTCCTCTATCTGATCATAAACATTTCAGTTCTTTTGTACTTTGTTTTTCAACTTTAGCTTTATACCATTTGAACATCTTAAATGCTTCAGATTTCTCTTTAAAGAACATGATAGTCATCATCCTAGAATATTCATCAACAAATAGAATAAAGTATATATAACCATAATAACTCTTTGTTCTCATTGGTCCACATAAGTTAGTATCGACTAACTCAAGAATAGAATTAGATGTGTAGGTTTTTCTCTTGAAACTAGACTTTGTCATTTTTTATTATTTGTCAATTCTTGCACATAACATGGTTGGGCTTTGAAATACTTGGTAAGCCTATTATTTTTATTTTCTTACTTATCTTAACCATATTACCAAAATTCACATGACATAACCTTTTATGAAACATCCAAACATCTTCATTTCTAGCTAATAAACAAGTGGTCTCAATATTATCAAGATAGAATAGATTACCTTTTGTTTTTTCACCAGTACCGATCAACTTTCCCGTTCCATTATAGATCATTTACTTTTCATTCTCAAATGCAACTCAATGTCCTATGTTTTTCATCTGTGAAACACTCAACAAATTATAGTTAAGTCCTTTCACCCAATATGCATTTTCACATCTGATCAGATTATTCAACATGATGGTACCTTTTCCTTCAACTAGGCAAGGTGAGTCATTACCCATCCTAACTGATCCACCATTATAATATTCAAAATTTTCTTTATCTCCAGTCATGTGATGTTTACAACCACTATCAATAATCAAGACATCATTTTTTCTAACTTTAGATATGAGTGATGTTTCAACATTCCTTTCTTCTTCGTATGAATCATCCTTCATAGAAACAAATAATACCTCAATATATTCATCAGAATCAGTGTCAAAATTTTCACCTTTGTTCTCAACCAGGTAACAAGCCTTCTTGCCTTTGTCCTTGTAATCTTGGTTATCTCTTCTATCAAAGTGTCAGTTTCTTCTGTAGTCTTGGTCATCACTTTTGTCATACTTCTTTTCATAAGATCTGTCATTATTTCTTTCATCCTTTCTCTTTTTAGGGCATCTAGTAGAAAACAGTCCAATTTATTTGCAATTAAAATAGACCAATGGTAATTTATCTTTATATCTTCCTTTACCTCTATGTAATCTCCTAGCCATTAGTGCTTTAAGTTCATCAAGTTCTTTTTCATCACTATCACTGTCACTATCATTTCTCATAGTGTGTTTGTTACTAGATTTTCTTATTTTTCATAGAAGACTTGAATGCAGACTCAATAGTAGGTAAGAAATTATTGTCATAGTTGTTCATCTCAAATAAAATAAGTCTACCAATAAAAATATGAAGAGTAACATTGTTATTAGCTACTGCTCTCATTTCTTGAATTGAAAATACTCTAATAGCATAAACAATCAGTAAGGTTCTCAGAATTTTACTTACAAATGTTTCTTCATCAAGTACTCCTCCTAATCCATAGATAGCATTAACCTTATTTGATTCTATCACTCTACTGAGTGATGTTCTCTCCTTTCATTCTCAGGTCATCAAACTTTCCTCTTAGGATTTTAACTTTAGCTCTTAGCACATTGGCATCTCCTCCATGTACTAGCTAGAGTTTGTCCCACATTTTCTTTGTAGAGGTGAATGATTTCACATCTTCAAATTCAACATCAGTTAGAGAAGAAGCAATTTCTATCATCATAGAATTGTGTTCATGTTTCTCTCTTAATTGATCAACAGTCAGAGGTCTAGTAGGTACAACATATTCAGTAGCCAAGTGTTTTGTAACATCATTTCCAATACCAGATAGATGAAGTATTATCCTTCTTTTTCGTGATGCAAAGTTTCCCTTGTTCAACTTGGGCACATCCCTTTTACTCATCTTGTGATCTTTAGCTTAAGTCCCTTTAAACTTTTCTTCCAAGCACCAAATCTCTGATACCAGTTTTTAGAATAACTAAGGGGGTTGGGGGGGGGGGAGTAAATCAGTGGCCTTAATAATTATTCCAAAAATTCAACCAAGAAACATTCTCTCAAATATAATACCCTCAGTTATCTTACAGTCCCAAATTTCATCAAGATGTATGCCATAAATAAATTTAACAAATATAAACTGCTCGGTAAGATATATTGTTTATCTTTTCTAGACTTTATCAATTAGCAGCAAATAAACTTAGAGTTAACCAACCAATCTAGTTTCAATAATGTGTAAAACAAAATATCAATGCAATGAAACATATACACATTTGACACAAATATTTTAACTTGGAAACCCAATATGGGAAAAACCACTTGGGACCGGTAACCCAAAATAATTTCACTCTTTTGAAGTGAGCTCGGTGAAGAGCCAACCCTGTTAAAGGTTACAATACACATTGTTAAGTGCGACCTTGTTAGAGGATTTAAAACCAAAAGTTTGTATTTTGACTTAGCACTCACTATGATTTCAACAAGAAAACCTTTTGATACTCTTAAGTATCTCAATACAATAAGGACTATTAAATCCCACTCAATTCAGAGATTTTCTGAATCAATGGTTAAACTAATACAATAAATGATCTATTCAAAATACAACTTTGATTTGCAAATATTCAGATCTATTGTTATTTCAATAATACCTCTCTGATCAATATACACTTTAGTTACCTTTCTTTCTTTCTTTCTTATGCTCGGTGAATGCTCTATCCTCTGTTGCTCGGTGTCTTCAAAATTCCTTGGTTCTGTTCTTCAACATGTATGATCATATCTACATGAAGAATTCTATCTTCACACAAAATATACTCAACATTCATCTCTTTGATAATGAATTCTTTGTCCCTTTATATAGACATGATTAGCCTCTCATTCTCCTTGTTTTTGTCTTAGATCTCTTCTTGATCCGTAAAAATTTCCATGCGTTGCTTTATCCTGTAAAGCTCTCCTTTAGTTTTATTCCGCAAATCTCTCCTTGATAACTATGAATAAAATGTGTTTTAAATATTCTTCCTTGATTTATTTTAACTTATCATTGAAAATAAAGCAATGAATCAGTCAACCCTAAATTGTAGCTCTGCCAGCTAAGAAATTTTGTCATTCTTTAATTCTAGTTATGCTCGGTCATCATCTCCAGTTATGATTAGTCATTAACTCTAGTTACTGCGGTGCTCGGTATACACTTGCTCAGTATACACTGTGAAATGATTGGTGTTCATTGTCACTCACTGTATACAAATTTTTTATATTTTATCGAGAACATAAAATTTGTCACTTCAGATCTTCAAGGTTATGGCAATATGTGTATGATCAATCAAACCATATCAAGTTAACATCAATTACAATACACTACATTAACTGATTTAATGTCTTGCATTCTCTTTTTCAGCTTGGTGATCATCAACTTACCATCTTCAAACATTCAATCAATTATAGTTCATCACAAAATATCCCAAATCGACCAGAGCTTGTTCATAATCTACCAGTTGGCATCCATTTTATACAAATATATTAGTAAAAATTATATCTAAATATCTTTAGATGGATTCAAATTGAACCAAAAGGAAAAACATACCTGGTTTTCACATTTAAAGAGAAATCAAGGGTTTGATTTCTATTCATCTATTCTCTACTCTCTATCTCACAAAAAAATTTAACTGGGTGACCAAACACTGTAAACACTATCTATCTGAAACATTGATGCAAAAAAACATATGTAATCAAATCCAAAAGAAACCCACAAATTATCTTCTGGATTGTGAAAATCTACTCGTTCTTACCATCTATTCTATGCTCTGTATCTGGAAAGAAAATAAAAGTGGGTGACCAAAATGAAAGCTAAAAGATCAACAAGACCAACCTAAAAAATAAAAAAATAATTGAAACAAAACATTAGAGTGACATATGGCGGTAATTTTAATTATTTTTTAAATTCATTAGTCGGCACTATAGTGAATATTTCCTACGAATCTAATGCAATTATATGGGATTTGAAAAATATGAAATTTTTGATGTCCTCATGTTTAACACCGTAGTGGTTTTTCATGTTTCACATCACAATGGTTAACGTCAACTTTAGCACCAACTTTGACAAAAATGTAATATGTTTGGGATGATAAAATTTGTGTTAAGAATGCTTAATTTAGTGCCAGTTTTGAGCCTTAAATGTTTCTGTTTGGGGTGCAAAAGGAAATGTAAAGTGCACGTAATTCAATGCCTAATTTTCATTAGAAAATATTGTCATTTTGTATTCATATTATTTGAGATCTAGTTGTCAAGATTTTGGGTGTAAATTTTTTGTGAAGAGAAAAATGTTGCAATGTCCTATTTTGTTTTTCGTAGTGCATCTTAATGAAAAGTGAGCGTATTAACAAGATAATCTCAACAATATTCTCTTGATGCACAACTGTTATGTGACTAACATATATATATATTAAATAATATATAAAGGAAGCTGAGAGATATCAAGGCTTCATTTTTTTATTTGATTAATATAACTTTATTCATTTTAAAAAATTGAAGCCTCAATATCTTTTGATTTCTTTTATATATATATATATATATATATATATATATATATATGCTAGTAGCATCTATAGTCCATAGTTTCATGTCAAAGGAAGCTTAGTAATTTATGTCTAATAAATTATTTATTATTAATTTACACGTCTCAGAGGAGGGTTTTAGATATATGACTATAAAAAACAATAACTTATGTTTATTTTGGTATGATTTAGTTTATGTTAAGTGTTTAATTGTTTTAATGCTTAGTTAGGTTTAGGTTCAAAGTTGGGATCAATTTACTTTAGTATTATTGTTAGGTTTAGGATCGTTCAGGATTTTTATTTAATCGAGTTAGGGTTATGAGTTTAATTTGGTTTGCATTAGGGTTAGGCTTCAATTTGATTGATTTTGGGGGTTATGATTCTATTTGGTTTAATAACTTAGTGTGTTGGCTAAGTGGTGGTTGTGTTGTTCCCACATCGTTCATATATCTGTTGGGGCTTTGGTTTCTAAGTATTTGATTAGTTTTAGCGTTAGGATTCGATTTGGCCTATTATTTTTATTAGGTTTAGAATTAGGGATTGATTTGGTTTAGTGTTAGGATTAGAGTTCAATTTAGTTTAATTTTTAATTAGGTTTAAGGTTATAGTTCATTTTGGTTTAGGATTAGGATTTAATTTAGTTTAGTCTTGGGATTATGATTCTATTTGGTTTAGGGTTACTATTAAGTTTGTCTTTTTTTTTAGTTAGGTTTAGTATTACGATTCAATTTAGTAACTTAACATCTAGATTGTTTTAGTGTATAATTTGGTTAAAAAGAAGGGTTCAAATTGGTTTAGTGTTAGTTTTAGGGTATAATTTGGTTTAGGATTAGGGTTCAATTGGTTTTATATTTAATTAGGTTTTCAGTTATCATTCTATTTGGTTGTGTTATAGTTAGGGTTAAATTTTGTTTATGATTTGAGTATAATTTAGTTTAGATTAATGGTTTAATTTAGTTTAGGATATAATTAGGTTTAGGTTTAAGGTTAAATTTAGTTTAGTACTTAATTTCATTTAATTAGGGTTTTATTTTTGTTTATTGTTAGTGTTATGTTATTTTGGTTTATGATTAGGGTTCAATTTAGTTTAATGTTCAATTAGATTTAGTATTTGGGTTTAATTCTATTTGGTCTAAGGGCTAGAGCTCAATATGTTTTTACATTGGACTTAGGGTTCAATTTTGTCTATGCTTGGGGTAATGGTTTAAGTTGGTGTACTATTGAATTAGCTTTATGACCAGGCCTAAAATTTGGGTGGTTGTTTAAAGTTAGGGTTAATTTAATTTATTTTAGTATTAGGTTTAGAAATATTTATACAATGAGAGTTAGTGGTATAATTTAAAGGTGGTTTAAATGTCTATTTAGACTAAGGGTTAAGGTTAAATTTGGTTTTAGGATTAAGGCTTGAGATGGTTTAGGGATAGGGTTCAATATGGTTTGAGTCTTAGGATTCATGCACTATTTATTTTAGGCTTATGGTTAATGTTCAATTTGGTTTAGTGTTACAATTAGATTCAAGTTGGTTTAGTGTTTGTCTTAGAATTAATGATTTATTTAAGCTTAGGATGCAATTTGGGTTTTGGTTTAGTCTTAGGTATAGGGTTTAATTATATATTTAGGGTAAGGGTTATAGTTTGATTTGGGTTTTGATTTGTTCTTGCTTTAGTCCTAAGTTTAGGGTTTATTATATTTAGGAGTAGGTTTAGGGTTGAATTCCATTTAGTATTATAATTTGGCATTAATTATAGTTATCTCATCCTACCCTATATCTCTTACATTGTCCCCCTTTATCCCTCTATATCACTATATATCTTGTATAAGGGGAAATGGTGATCAACGATATGTTAGATTTGATGAACAACAAATCCTCCCAAGATCACCTGCATGCATGACAGTTACAAGACAGAAGAAAAAGATAGAAGAGAGAAGAAGCTATGGCGGCCAAAAAGCCAGAGACTGGAAATCCATGTTGCAAGAATAAAACTTCTATTAACAATGATGAAAATATTACAATCTCCTTAATGAAATGAAAGCGGTGAATCCTTATAAACCCTAAAGGAGAAACCCTAAAGAATTATAAAGCGCCTAAGTGAAACTTAAGCATAGAGTAATAAATTAACTAATTAAATCAACATGATTTAATTAATAATGAAACTAATGATTACTCTAACACCCCCCCTTAAGTGTAACTTAGGGAGAAGCAAAATAGCTAAACTACTGCAGAAAGTAGGAAAGATGGGTCCCGGCAACAAGGCCTGATCAGGTACCCAAAAAAAGAAAGCAAACTAGATGAAGGAAACTGAGCCTTGAATCTAGGGAAAAGATGTCCCAGAGAAAGGAACAAGAATGAGCAAGAAGCATCTCTAAAGCATGAAGCTGAAAACTCTGTCAGGAGAAACTGCTAGAACCCCCACTGAAGTGCATGACTAGGTAGAGAAGACAATGTCTAAAGAGCTAATCAATCGAACCAGGAAGTAATAGAACCAACAGGTGAACCCCCCCATAATGCTAAACTGGGAGAGGTGACAGGAACACTGAAATGCAATGCCAAAAACATCTGCAGAAGAAGAACCAGGAACACCAATAGTGCAACATAAGTACAGACACAGGATAAAGGGCAGTGTCATCGACACATAGCATGGGCTAATTTCATGGAAGGTACGCTCACTTAACAAAGGTGGATGCACCTAAAATGGCAAAAGCATCATAACCCCCCATGGCACTTTATAACAGAGTGCAAGTACAACAACCATACAAGGTGCTTGAGATCCCAGAAATGCAGAAGGAGGCACTTTATCTCAGTGTGTTTATAGAACAAAAATGTATCAAAAGGAGCATACAAGCTCAGAAGTCAGAAAGAAGAGTGAACCAGAAGTACAATAGAAGAGATCCCAAGACCTATAAACCCAAGCAATCCACTAGAGTGCATAAAATGCCAAACTTGGAGGAGAGAAAACCTGGAGTAAAATCTGGAAAAAAGACCCCTGCAACTAAGTAGTTCACTAAACCAGCTTTCCGACGATATGTGGTTTGCCAAAAATAGACTCTGGATGAGCCAAATATGACTCCCAGAAGGTAGAAACAGACATCAGACGTCAACAAAAAAAATGCTATTAAAATGGCAGAACCCAAAACCCTAACCTCCATCATCAGAAATTTCTTAGAAAGAGCTTTCCGACGGTATATGGAAGACATAAAAATACCCCCGGATGCTCAAGATAGAGCAAAAAAGGCCTAGGTACCTCCAAAAAACCAAAAAAGGTCACAAATAAGCCCCTGGGGCTAAACAATTTGGGCCCTTGGGCGCATGGCGTGCTTAGGAGGCTGGGCCACAGCCCTTGGACTCCCATAAGACCACCGCTAACAAAATAAGCCCACGGGGGCTAAAGGGGCCGCCATCGGGCGGAGTGGAGGGAAGCCGGCAGGGCGACGTGGGCTGCGGAGCTGGGCCGCAGGGGCGGCGGAGGAGCCGACAGGGGGCTGTAGGGCACCGGGCGGTAGGAAATCTGGCGGGGCAGCGAGCAAAGGCCGCAGAGGGCGGCGGGCGGCGGGGGCCGCGCTGGAGGAGGCGGGAACGCCGCGGCGGTGGGGGCCGCAGAACAAAGGGCGACAGCTGGTGGCGGAGGAGCCCCAGCGGAGCGCGGGTGGTGCATTTTAAAAACCCACTATGTGCGCTATTTTTTAACCAAAAAACATATAAAATTAATGGTTTTTTTAATTTTTTTGAAATTTGGCCTCGGTTTCCGTGTCGTACGGCACAGAAACCAATTTTTTTTGCCTCAGAGCCTAGTAGTCCAAAATGAACAAATTTTATGTCATTTCTAGGGTTTTGGGGTCCTCTGAGCTCAATAGTAATGTCTGTTTGAGTCCAAAGTGACCATAACCAAAGCCTGCCCCTGAAACATAATAAAAAATACTGAAAAAACTCTAAAACCCTTTGAAACTTCAACAGAGAATGAACAGCCGACTGTAGGAGAGCTCTGATACCATGTTAGATTTGATGAACAACAAATCCTCCCAAGATCACGTGCATGCATGACAATTACAAGACAGAAGCAAAAGACAGAAGAGAGAAGAAGCTATGGCGGCCAAAAATCCAGAGACTAGAAATCCATGTTGCAAGAATAAAACTTCTATTAACAATGATGAAAATATTACAATATCCTTAATGAAATGAAAGCGGTGAATCCTTATAAAAGGATACCAAAACCCTAAAGGAGAAACCCTAAAGAATTATAAAGCGCCTAAGTGAAACTTAAGCATAGAGTAATAACTTAACTAATTAAATCAACATGATTTAATTAATAAGAAAACTAATGATTACTCTAACACGATAGACCACCAAGTCACACATGTACATTGAATGACCCTAAATCCTATCCTCAATCCAAATATGATTTGTATAACCCAAATGATGAAAGGGAACAAATGAATTATCTAGCTAAGAGGAGAATTTAAAGTATTCTCTTTTGATGTATGAATATATGGAAGGAAATGATTAGGGATCTTATGTTGATTCTTAAGAGAAGATGTATAGTAAAAAATTTGATCTAATGTGTTAAAGTAGATGCAAGATATAGGAAAAAGAATGTGTATACCTAAAAATAGAAGAGGAAGAAGGTGCTCAAATGTTGATATTATGTCTGATAGAGTCCTGAAATGTGTCGGTACTTGAATCTAGCATTTTGTGATTTGCAACTCTGAAACCCAGGTATAGGATGAAGGTTTGAACTATACCAAATTTGGTCAAAATTAGAAATAGAAAGTTGATATGGGCAAGTATTTGGACTGTCTTTCTGAATTTGAAACTAGAATTTTCACTCAGAATGTCAGGGTATATATTGAAGGCTCAAATTACACTTTATATTGTTAGAATCTGAAATAGAAAATGGATTTGGAAAGTTCTTCAGAATGGGTTCCCAGATCTGCAACTAAATCTCCATTCCAAACCTGCACTTGCACACAAGAGAGAAGGGGAAATTGTTTTGGGAAAGGGGCTTTCCTTGGTCACAACCCCATTTAGGAATTACCCTTAAAATAAAATAAATAAATCATGTAAAAGTAGAAAAATGTAAGTATTTACCTTGCTTGTCAAACCCTTGTGGATGGATATGAATTTACTATACCCACAAAGATGTATGCTTGCTTGATTGAATGTTAAATTATAGAATGTAGGATGTATTCACCATGCAATAGATCTATACTTGCCAAATCATGGATCATGGATGTATGTATGCCTTATATGATTGAATTAAGAAGGAGAGGAATGAAGAATGAATATGGATCCTCTTTCTTAATTGGGAAATTCCTCCACTACTTTATCATGAGAGAGAGATTTACACAATAGTATTCAAATCCTTGCTTCCTTGAAATCACCTTAGCCTTGAATGCTTGCAATTGTGGGCATGTAATTGATGCAACAAATGTCTTAGAAAATGGAAAAATGAAGGAGAGAGGCCTCTTTTAATAGTGATTTTAGGGTTCAATTTTATAGAGGTGACTACACTAGGTAGGAAAATGAAAATATTGTGCATTGGGCGTGAAACCCACTAATTAAAAACCCCAAAGGTATAGGTCGAAAGTGGTTCAACCTATACCTTGTATAGGTTGAACCATATTCAACCTAAACCTAGGAGGGTAAATTCTAAGCCATAATTTGCAGGACCCAAGAAGTATTAAGGGGCTTAGGGAAAAATGGAGAGAAAAGTAGGAAAATCAAGCATAAACACATCCCTAATTGAATAAATCACTAAAATGGGGCCCACATAGGTCCTAGAGCTTCCAAATTAATGAGTGCTAATTTTTTAGACCTACACATTTAGCCCCCACTTTAGCGGGAGTATGAGACCAGCTCATGCTCATGGTAAACTAGATCAAATGCATAAGATGATCTCACAAAAGTTAAGGAGACAAGTAAACATCAATCCCCCAAGTGACCTAAGTCCTCATCAAATCCAAAACTAAGATAAGATAAACATCACTCAGAAAAAAAGAAAAGAGAAAGAGGGAGTGAGGAGTGATTACCTTAGCCCCAATAAGATTGTATGTCTTACTGTGGAACACACAAAAGTGCCACAAGAGATAGTATTGAAAATTCTAGCAGGGTTTGTGTGTCATCCTAGTCAATCCATCTAGGATATGTGCTTAAAGATTGTATGTCAATGAGGGATCCGATAAAGAGAGATCTGTCATTAGGGATTGTATGTCCATAACGGATCTAAAGAAGAAGGAGGGATCAATCCTTAAGGATTGTATATCCATTAAGGGAACCAAAATGTAAAGCATCATCAAAAGATAGTGTGTGTCCACAAAATGTGAGTAGAGTGTATACCCCCACATTATAGTGATTACAAGTTCCTTAATAGGAGCAATAGATTTAATAGAGCGTATGTGCATTAACCATAAATGTTTCCACTGTGAAATGCCTCCAAGAAAGGACAAATCAAGGGAATGAGCACATGACAAAAGAAAGAATGAAAGGGATCCACTAACTGTGGGGTTAGTAGGTCATATGATAACTCATGTATACCAAAATTATGTCAAAATGAACTATCATCATTCTCCAAAGGAAGTAGACCTACAAAACAATGCAAGAAAGGAATGTAAGAGTCATGAATAAGAGTCTTTTTAGCCGACATCACAGAGACCAAAAATAATAGGTGCTACCATTTTGAATCATCCCAAACAGATAACACAAAGCCACATTTGTGAACAATGACATATGTACAATGTAGCATGTAACAACATATAGAAGAAGAAATATATAAATAGAAGAATGATTACAATATTGCAATTTCTTTATCACCTTGTACCAACCAAGTAATATGGGTCATTTAAAGAAATATAAAAAAACATGTAACAAGAAACACATCACAGGGAAAGACATCACAATAAACAAGAAAACAAAGAAAAGAAAAGAAAGGATCCACTGTACAAGAGGATATACTCATGCATATTTCCTACCCCCCTATCTTGGTCCATAGTTTTTAGGGAAGGTGGGAAAATCACAAGATGATAAACATCAAGAACAAGAGATGGAACAGTAGCCAAACAAGGACCCCACTATAAACAAAGGTCACTATGTTTGGGATTAGGAGTGAAAGATAACTAATGTGAAACCATAGCTGATAAATCTATATCAAGATAAATATTCTCATACATATCATCAGAATCACTAGCATGCATATCATTTTTAGTATCATGAACATCATAATCAAGAGTATCTTCTTCATCAAGATTAATTGTAATAGAATCCAGATATAAATAGCATTGTCATGTTTGTTCATTTTAACTTTATTTAAAGTCACTTCTTCCATAGCTTCAAGCATGGGTTGGTCAAAGGAATGTGAATTATGAGGAGGGGTATGAGGTGAAGAAATGTTTTGATAAATACGTTTACAATATATAGCATGATTTTTGTGATTTAAATAACGAGCATGATGATTATGTTTAGTTTTACTAGATATTTGGGCTGGGATAGGATTAATCAACATTAGGTCATTTTTGTCTTTAGGAAGAAGAATTGAAGGAACCACACTAGGTTGAGAGATGACAGGAAGAGGACATGGATAGGGAGGAAAAGGTGGTTTAGGAAGAAGTACACTAATAGGATCATCCTTAGGTTTTCTAAGTTCACAAATCTTTTGAATATGAAAGGCTTGGTATGAGATAAAATTATAATTAGGATGAGCTATAGTTCATTGAGGAATGTATGGCCAAAATAAATCAAGATCAATAGAGTCTTGAGGCACAAAAGGTTGATAAAGACATGGTTAACAATAATGATCTCTCCATTATAATTAAATTTAACAAATTTTTGAGTAGGAGAAGCCACAACATTCATAGAAGTAAGCCAAGGAAGGCCAAGTTTAACTTAAAATTGATCAAAAGTAGGAATAACAGTGAAAGTAGTGTCCAAATTTTTACCACCCACTTCTATAAGAAAAGAGATGGAATCATGGGAAGGATAAAGGAAACCATTGCAAGTTTGAATCAAGACGTTAAATTTATCATAGAAATATTTGTGCAATTGTATACTAAAAACATGCTCTTTAGTTATCACATTCAGCATTCAAGTGGGATCAATAAGGGTACCATGAGAAGGAATACCATCAACCCTAGCAACAATGTAAAGAGGACCATTGGGTGCCTTAATTGTTTCAGTAGGATACATAGTAATCCAAGATGGAGGTGAAGGTTGACGTTTAGGTTGAGGTATAAGTTGAGGTTTAACATGTTCAATTTGGTTGACAATATGAGTGGCTTCGTCAAAGTTCTCATCATAATCAATGAGAGAAGAAGGTTGCTCAATAGTGTTGGTTGAATGAGATGGAAAAGTATTAGTGTATATTTTAAAATTATGATTAGGAGGTATAACTAATTTATTTCCTTGGTTAATACCAAAATATACAGATATATCATTAGAATCAATAAGGTCTTGAACCACATTCTTCAAGGAATAATATTTTTCAGTATCATGACCAGGTTGATGATGGAATTGGCAGAAAGATTTGGGATTAAATAATCTAGAAGGTGGTTTGGATGGGTCAATTGGTTTGATAGGAGGAATTTTATGTTAATACTATAAGATCCAAGATTTCTAAGAGGGGGGTGAATCAGTAATCTATCAGATTATAAATGTTCACAATTTATTCAACACATTAACAACATTCATCAACTTTAAACCTTATGCAAAAATAAACAAAGTGCCCAAATAAGCATCCAACATGCAACAAAGTGACACCAATATTTTTTTATCATGGAAAGCCTTGGTTAGAGGGAAAACCCATGGTGGGAATTAGTACCCACAATTATTTGCATTCTTCTAAAATGAACCCTATTAAAGCCTAGCCCTATTAGGAGCTTACAATGATGCCCTGTTAGGAGTCACCCAGTCAAGGGATTTGTCTCTAGTTCTATTAGGAGTAACCTTGTTAAAGGATTTAAACCATAATTAAAAAGTCACCTAGTTAAAGGATTTACTGATCAATACCTGTTAGGATCTACCTAGTTAAGGGATTTTCTTGCAGAACCTATTAGAATTCAATAAGTACAATGATCTGGGTGTATCAATCCTCCTCTACTTTTTAAGGTCCAATTAAGAACAACTCTCTTGCTTCTTGCAGACAATTTTTTCTCTTCACATGATCGCACCTTCACATCCACAATCTACACTTTCATAATATTAATTTACAAATAAATAAATTACATGTTCATTAGGTGGCCACTGCCTTAGACATGACCTACTTTTTTTTATTTTTATCACTAAAATTCATTCCTTCTCAATCCTTGAACCCTAAAATGTATTGCCTATTATTAATTATAATTTCAAGTCTATGTCAGCCTTCAGATTCATTGCACATTTAATTTAGATCAAGAACAATCAAACCTTTTTGATTTCTTCAACATGCTTCCAAAACTTGATTAAAATTGATCACCTTGAGAAATGAAATAGAAAATTATCATCACAAATATGTCATGCCATGTCATCTTGACATCTGGATCACCAAAAACATTCACTGCAACCTATTGCATCACCACCGCTTACCAATCTAACACCAACTTCTAAAACCTATTTAAACATTTTGCTATCATGCACATAATGATCTTCTGTCAACTAAAATAATGCCTTGCGATACTCTAATCCTATAGTGATCATAGTATCAATAACATTTATTATTAAAGATAATCATATCATGGCCGCAAAACTTGAATCCATTCTAATTTGATAGAACATTCAAATCTTTCACTATTTGTTCTTCTGTATTCTATGTTGCTCTTCAATTGATCATAACTTGCTCCATTTTTGTTCCCAACATACATGATCATAAATAATGCATGTAGAAACATCCCTAAGTCTCCAACAATGATCACACACTCCAATGACTACTACAACACAAAATTCATCTGCATAAAGTCTTAGTAGCATATCAAGAACATTGTCAACAAATACAACACCAAGTTGACATCAATGACAACACAATAACTAATCTTCCTATCATCAAACCTGTACCAATCAACACTCTTAAAATCTACATCTATTATGCCAACAATTTAATCATATTTTCACTCATTAACTTCAACATCGTATTATGAAAAGATTTATAAAGTGGAGTAAAAGTATGAGAAGGTCTAAACATAGAGGAAAAATGAGCCACACCTTTAGATGTATTGAGCGTTGTTTTTACACAAGTCATTTGCTAGGATATCGAGATTCAATTTCCTCTCTTGAAATAATAATGAAGTTATTCCCAAGGTTCTCCGAGGTCATGGTACAACCTTCTTGGTAACTTAGTTGAAGATAAATGTGAATGTTCATGAGGAGGCCTTTGCTGGTACTTTCAAGACGTCAAACTATTAAAAATTTAGTACTTTTTGGGTATTTTCTGATTTTATCAATGAATTTATTCTATTAATTATGAAAATTTTTGTTTTAAACTAAAGACAATTTTGATTGCTTTCAGATTTGTGACAGGAATTTAAAGGACTAGGGTAACAAGAATGAAGTAAATTGCTGAAAATGAAATGCTAATGGACATAAATCATTGTTGATCCTTCCTTGCGAATAGAATGATGGAGAGATTTGGAACAAACCCAATGAATATAAATTAGACAACGTCACAATTATGTACCCAATGGATCCAATCGTTTGGAGAGAAAACGTATTCACTCATGCAATATTTTCAAAACCTATCAAATCCTAAATCCACCAAGATGTGCACACATACAAGATAGATTTATCCTTGATCCCAAAAGACAATCTTTCCCATTCATTCATCACAACAAGGTAGATAAACAACAAACTCCAATTAAAGAATCACAGATTCAAGACACAATAAAATAGTTGGCTGTTTGAAAATAATGAAAAAGTAGACACACATTCATCAATTTCACTTAGATAGAAGCAAATATGACACCATGAATGAAGCACCAATTATAGACCTTTATTGTATCAAGAATCCAGCCTTAATACATTGTCTTGATCACAATATATAGAGTTCTGATCTACAAACTCTAATGCTGAAACTAGGGCATCAGAGGCTCTAAAAATAATGAAAAAAACTAGAACTAAATCTTTGCTAAAGAAAAATATTTCTAAACTGATACTAAACAATTTTCATGGATCTTTAATGCATTTACAATCAGTTTTCCCATGCAAAAGGGATCAAAATTCACTAAGAAAGAAGAAAGAGAGGAGTTGGAGTTCCCTTGTTTGCAACTAGAGTCTTCTTCTTGATCTATGAGTTCTCCCTTAGAATATTCATCTGTGGTTGTCTTCAAGGTGGGAACTGATAAAGGACCCTAAATCCTTGAAAAAAAAACTCCAATTATGCATCCATCTGATATGAAGTTTTATTTTCATGCAAAAGTGTGATCTTGCTGGAATGACCCAGACATTCAGGCCCCGACCTCTGCACCAAAATTTTCCATGTGCAAATTTGACTAAGTGTGAAACTAAAACTTGAGACCCCCAAAATTTTGGCCTTTCAGAGGCCAAAAGGCCAAAAAGGCTGAAATGTCGAAAAACTAGCCTTTGGAAAAAATGGCTAAGTCTGAAAAGTTCTATTTCTCAAAAATGGTTAAGTCTGGATTTGAGTAGTTAGCTTGAGAACACCTCTAGATGAGAAACTCATAGCCTCTACACTATTTCCTGTACCTCCTCATAGTTTATTTCTCTCCTCTTCACTTTGTTAATTTGTCATTCTTGCTTCTCTCTGAAAATGGTCAATTTAGAAGCAAAGAGCTTGATCTCTTTGTCATTATCAGACATCCTTTGCATGTCTTATTTTGAATAGAAAAGTTGTTCTAGGCATTCTTTGGAGCTAAGACCTTCTAGAATATCTTTGAATTGTGGTATTACCTCTTTGGCCAGGCATAGAATTTGCCTCTCTTGATCTCAGTATATCTCTAAGTCCATACATGCAAAGAATTTTTCTATTTCTTCTACCCATCCCATAACTTCCTTATGAATTTTTTGTATGTGGCCTAGGGAATTTTCACGAACCTTAATTGTTTTGGCTATGCTCTTAATCCAGGTTCCAAAGTTATCTAGCTCCTCACCTTCATATATCTTGACCAAAATTTGGAAGCGTTGCTTCTTGATTATCTTGAGGTCTTAAAGGGCAGTTCATCATTTGGTCAATTCAAAATCTAACCCCTCATCACTCTCCATAATGTTTATCAACTTGTGGTTTCCACTAGAATAACTCTAAAAGGCCTAAAAACCAGTTTGATAACCCCTTCTCCAAACTGTTCAAAATCATTCTTCCAATAAGCACATTCCTAAATGAAAGAGGGGGTCATACCTTCCAGAAAGTCCAAAGTATCTCTTTTCTCTAGTATGGCCTATAAGGAGGCCTCTGGGACACTTAGGTCAATGGGACCCACCATTTTATGACTAAATTTCTATAGAGCCTCATTCTTCTCTGTCAAAGACTTGATAGTTTCCTTGTCTTTGCTCATAAATCCCAGAGCATGTCTGAGGCCTAAGGCTGCTAGGGTCTTACTTCCTTCCCTATTTGGTTCTCCCAGATCTACCTCTTCAAATCTATAATCCTCTAGGGTGAGTTGTGCTTGAGAGGTGATACTAGAAGGAACTACCACCTTTGCCTTCAAATGACCCTTGGTGTCTTGAGTGCCATAAGATATGGTCCTTTCTAGTATATTAGTCTTTGTTTGATGGAAGGCTTTCCCTAAGAATGACATATCTTTGTCTTCTCCTTCCTCTTCATCTGTGTAAGTCCTTTTCTATGGATGAATCTCTTTAGTAAACCAAGTAAGTTTACTTAAGGTGATAACTGACTCATATGGGGTGATGTGGAGGACTAGAGCCAAGCTTTGTGATTCAGGAGTGACTCCATCCTCTTTATCTAACTCTTCCCCATGTTCACCTTCTTCTCTACCTCCTCCCCCATCCATTTCTCCTTTATGGATTTCTTCCTCTCTCTTCTATTCTTCCACTAAAGCTTCTTTTTCATCTTTATCTTGGCCTTCATCCCTAGAGGAACTAATTGATATTTCCACATTAAGGCCTGTCATGGCTTCTAGTGTGGTTGGCATGGGAGTTGGGAGAGAAGGTGGTGGAGTAGAAGTAGAAGAAGGCAGAGTTGGCATGGGAGCTAGGAGACAAGTTGGTGGATTTGGAAATGGAGGTGGGAGAGAGGTTGGTGGAGTTGGAATGTGAGGTGGTGGAGTTGAAGTTGAACTCCCTCTTGCAGCCTTACTCCCTACTATGCTCTGGGTAGCGCCAAAATCTTAAGTTTCTTAGCTTTTGTTAGTGCTAGAGTCCACTCCTGTGATAGGAACGTTTAGTGTGGGGTTTATGAATTGGGACAAAGGTGGACTAAGGATCACTTGAGGATGGATGGGCACCTATGCTCCCATGTCAATTCTCATCGTTGAGTTAGGTGTATCCTGCCATTGTTCTGAAAAACCCTCTAGGCCTTCAAAATTGGACTTGAGGAACTCATCCGAGCCTAGTGATGAGACCCTTTTATTGTCTCCATTATATTAATCCTTATACTCTATTTTTAAGTGTTATTAGAACAATTGTGAAATTTTACTCAGTTGAACTTATGTCAAGTACAGATAGAACCATTAAGCCATGGGTGGAATAGATATGTTATATTATGCCAATATTATAAATATGTTGCAATATTTCATATAATAATTAGAATGTGTGTTCTAACATCTAGATTAATTTGAATAATCTAATTGTATTAATGTCTTTTGCATGATAAATAATCCTGCCAGGAAGTAGCAGTTGCTAGGAGTGGTCGACAACATTGAAGGAGGATGTTAAAGACCAGCTTTGAATAGATAATCCATCATGGCATCAGAAGACACAACTACCATAAATTAGAAGCCATTATTTCAGATATTCATGAATGTAGCTCTGCTATATTCCCTCTAAATTCCCAACATGTTGACTTGGTTTCCCAGACTTCATTGCATATGTCATGGGTTGTTGCATTTCTTATTTTTTTTCTCTTTGGCATGGTTTTAGTTAGTTAGTTCCTTTTTCTGTTTTAGAATAAGAAATTCAATCCTCTATTTATAGGGTTGAGTTTGATAGTTTGTAAGTTCAAATATTTTTGAAAATACAATTCTTTGATTGTATCTTGCACAACAACTTCATTTTCAGTTTCATGTATCATTCTCATGTAATCAGTTTTGAAAGATAATGAAGTAACTTTTGGTTCATATTCTATGTTCATAGATTAGTAGAAGCTGACCAAGGGATTCCACTTAGTAGGTGGATTAGAGTAGAAGTAGAATAGATTTACTTTTTTCATTTCCAACATTCTAGATATAAGATTACAGTTTCTTCCTGCAACATTGTACTTTGTGAATGTTCCTGCAGCACCTACAAGGATAGTTATAGTGAGTGCTCTAGGTTGAAAGAATAAGTTTAAGAAGAGTTTGCAAGTTGTAGCATTAATTTTACTAAGGAGTAAGTGTGTTTCCTTTCCTACAGCCCTAGTATAGATTTCTTTCATGTACTTTACTTTCCTGTAGCATAGGTCGAGTGGCTCTTTAAGGAACTTAGTGCACATACTATGCTGTACCATTTCAAGTTTACGTCCCTGGGTTGAAAAACTAAATGCACCTCATGGTGGGAGAAGTAATCCTTAGATTTAATAAAATATTCCTAAGAGAGGCTTTGGACATGATTATAAAGCACCTATTGTGAGGTGGTTCATTTTTGGCATCATTTCCGGGGATGGTGTCAAGCTAAGAAACTTTCTGAGTCAAGCTAAAAAACTTTCTGAGTCATTTTTTCATTCTTTTAGCTAGTTAGTTGTTTGTGGTCCTAAAT
This sequence comes from Thuja plicata, assembly GCA_018584345.1. Taxonomy (NCBI): domain Eukaryota; kingdom Viridiplantae; phylum Streptophyta; class Pinopsida; order Cupressales; family Cupressaceae; genus Thuja; species Thuja plicata. Next base: position 1,301,693 of record MU227235.1, on the reverse strand, counting down.
TTTCTTCATCAGGGTGAGGAATTCATTTGCATGCATTGAAGGGGAAGAAGAAGAGATAAATATGGCAAATTTCTTCTAGGAGAACCTATGAATTTGAATGAGAAAGCTGAAGAAGTTGAGTTTCCATTTGTTGATGCAAGTCTTGAGTTTCCTATAGCATCTTCCACTGGAGCAGAACCTTTTCATATAAGTGGTTTTTGGCCTTTCGCTGAAATCTTGGCCAATTTTATTGATAATTCTAACCCAAATGCACCTGTTGTTAACAATCCTATTGCTAATATTCCTTTCCAATAGAAACACCAACTCCCAATACTTCCAGTAATGGCACAACCTACTTTCCTGTTTCCTCTACCGAGCCTTATAAACAATGCCAATCTAAAAAATATACCGTCCACTGCACTTCCAAACTTTTATGGGCTGATAACCAAAGATCCTAACACCTTTTTTTTTGAGTTCAACATCCTCTGTCATAGCTTTGACTATAACACTGATGCCCATAAACTCAATCTATATCCAGCAACACTAAAGGAGTTAGCCTTACGATGGTTCATGGGCCTAGGAGAAAATGCAAAAAGCACATGGGATGAGGTGCAAACTCTGTTTCTGTAAAAATACAAATAATATTGCAAGGGGAGTGACCCGATGGGAGATGACATTTTTAGAATGTCACAGAAGGAGGATGAAACTTTGGAGGACTATGTTTCACATTTTTTATATGCCATGCAGAAGAATCCCCAACATGTTCTGGTGGAGGATTCACAAAAACTAGTCTTCTTGAGAGGAGTGAACAACAACTATTTGGAAGCATTAGACCTCATGGCTTGTGGGGAAATATCCCAATCTTCTTGGGATGACCTCAATAAAATTTGTCTCAGCTACTCCAGATCAACTAGGAAGAAAAGCAGAGTATATCTGTCTACAGTCGTTAAAGGGAGCAGTTCAGGTGTTTCTAAGTTGGAGATATCTAATTTGCTAGTAGATTTCAAGAAAGACATCATTAATGATGTTGCTACACATCTCAAGACCATGACTACTAAGAAGAAACATGCAGATACTAAATTGCAGTTAATTGAGTACTATCCACATTGTTGTAAATAAAAGAAAGACTGCGGATGCAATCTGGTGGCAAACCTAGAAAATCATCATTTTCCTATCGAGTACATGAAGATAGAAGGAGATGAAGAGAAAGCGTTCTTCATTTCTCAATGTCAACCATGGGCTTCAAGACAAGGTTGGCCTTAGGACCCATTACAGTTTTCAAATCCTTACAATAGTCAATGGAAAAACCAAAGTTATGAGAATACTCCTCAGTACTCTCAGCTAGCCTGGAATAACCAATGGACTAACCAACAAAATAACCAATGGCCTAACCAAAAAAATAACTAGTGGCCTAACCAAAAAAATAACTTAGTGGCCAAACCAAAAAAACCAATGGCAACCATCGCAAGGAAATTGGCAGTAAAATAACCAATGGTGGGGGCCTCCACAGTGGCCTAACCAAAATCCTATTTTTCCACAACTGCCATTGCCAGTCCCATCTCCTACAATAATGCCACCTCCTATAGCCACTAGGACCAATCCAAAGAAAACCCAATTTCCTTCTCAGCCGCAACCAAATCCAAATAGCAAGCAACAACAACAGCCAATGTATACCACTGATACACAACAGTATCCTGCCTACGCTCTAGAGATATCTGATATCCATCTAAGGTCAGGTACTACTCTGGCTGCACCCAAACATCCTATTATCATAGAATTTTTAGACACTCCTACAACATCAACACCTCTTCCAGAAGCTACATTACAAAATACCACCCAATCAACTGAAAAATCAGCAAAACTGATATTGAAACCTTAGTTGACCCTCCTTTTCCACAAAGGCTCACAATAGAAAAACCTATATCCCAAGAAGAAATTCCTTTTGACATTCTTGAGTAGTTGAAGAATATGCACATCCAAATACCTCTATTTCAAGCTATCAAAGATGTTCCTATCTATGAGAAAGTTATTAAGGACATGTTGTCACTGAGGTTTGCACCCCTGCTGAAAGCTTCTCTAACAGCAACCTAGTGAAACATGGAATCAACCTCCAAGCTGTGGGACTTGAACTACAAGGTTGAATCTCCAGAGAAGGCCGGCTTCCTCTACTATCAGGATGCACCTAAAACTATCTCTTGCAAGGAAAAGGAAGAAGGAGATGTAGAAAACCAAATTACTTGAAAAGGGAAAGGTGATACACCAAGATAGGGTCTACTTTCTTCTGCCTTGAAACTACACTACACATCCATACAACTCAATTAACACAACTTCTACCAC
>MU227235.1:1247546-1291029 GCA_018584345.1 Thuja plicata | reverse complement strand
ATACTTATACAACTTTTGAAGCCAACTGCATTTTTAGCAATAACTTCCTGATCAAATCCTTTCTTGTCTAGCCACCGCTTACCCCTGAAAGTCATCTCTTCAAAATATCAACATAAATGCTCCTCTGTAGAAGCGGTCATATCTCTCTAGAAGAGTTGCGAAAAGTCTTTGAAATTCAATAACTGTTCTGTAGACTTATCAACTGTATGCTCTAATCCCTTCAAAATCTGATCTTTTACAAAATATCTGATTCTTTCCCTTCAAGAAGATCTGATCTTCTAGCGTTCTCTTTCCTTTACTGATATTGAAACAGATCTAATCAGAGATCAGCCGACTGCCTCTTGCATAATCCTGTAATTAGCATACTCTGATCAAATCTGGAACATGAGTAAACAGAAACCATGGCTGCCGAGCGTTCTCCCCTATCATCTTGCCGCCAGAACTTTAAATTCAAAGTCCTGCAACCTAGCGACCAACGGCTACCTCAGACCATCACAGCTTGTCGCCTGATCGCCAGATGCTATCTCTCTGTCTCGAGGCCACGCGACAAATCTTAGTCACCAAGTCGTGTGATCCAATGTCTGAGCCCCTTTGACCTTTCTAGCGACATCCCGACTACCCCAAGGCGCTGATTCGGGAGTACTTTTCACGTAAGGCACTTTCATCACCAGACTTGGCGACCACTGTTGGATCTTCTGAGCTTTGTATCGGACTGCTGTTGCTTAATCGTTGAATAAAAGACCGTGCCCTTAAAATGTTCAACGATCCCGCGACTAAAGGGAAAGAAACACTTAGTCTCGAAGTCGCGTGATCCATTTCCTCTGTCTGGCGATCACCCGACTGAGGAGAGGTAGCCAAGTCGGAAGATGCAAGGGGAATATTCCAATGGGTCATCAGACTACGCGACAAAGCTTAGGCGCAGAGTCGAGGAAAGAACAAGAATATTCTCTGAGGCTTAAGCGATCAAGTGACTTGGAAAATAAGCACATGCTCTTAGTGATTTAAAAAGGTAATTGTGAAACATAACGAGCCAAGGCTTAGGGTCTATTACCTCATTTGCATGAGAGATACTTAGGGTTTCAGGGGTTTAAACAGAGCCAAGACCTTGGAACCATGACAGAGAAATCCCAGACAGGGCAGACTAGGCCAATTTGCACAGAATGGAAAATTTGGGCAACAGGACACATGCCTTAAAAAGCCCTAAAGGAAAAAGGACCCTCAAACAATTCATATAATAGGGAAAATTGCTGATATCATATTGGGCAAGGTAGTTATACCCAAGTATTCAGACCCTAGAAGTCCAGTAGTAGATTTGATAATTAATGGACAATCTATTAAAAATTATTTAGTTGATTTGGGAGCAGCCATAAATGTAATGACTAAAGATACAATGCATAGACTAAGTATAGAGGGTTTGAGAACAACACCAACAGTATTACAACTTGCTGATAGTTCAACAATCACTCCAGATGGTCTTATAGAAGATGTGGTAGTCACCTTAGACTCATGGGAATACCCTACATATTTTCTCATCTTATCACCAAAAGTAAACTTTGTTGGCTATACTGTCATCTTAGGGAAACCGTGGTTAGCCACCACTGATGCTAAAATTAACTATAGATTAGGAAGTATGACAATTTCAAATGGTCAGGCACTAAAGAAGCTAGCATTCTATCCTTTTTCCCAGCCTCAGCCAGACTTGAGAGATCCTATTTGGCTAGAACTAGGAGATGAAGAAGAAGAGGTCAACTGTGTTGCTCAGCTTATGATGCTACATAGACAGTATTTTCTGAAAATCAAAGAGGAAGATGATGTAATATAGAGTAATCTTACCAATGAGTGTATAGTAGCAAAAGATATTTTTGAAAGTGTTATTCTGCAAATATGTACCTATGAAGATTGTGTCTTTCTAGCAAGCCCTGAGATAATTATCCAATTGTTACCATGTGAAGTAGCTACAAGCCCAGTACCTGAGATGTCAATGGTAGAGCTAACAACTATAGTAGAAATTTCCCCAGGTCACAATCTCCATGTAAACAACAAGTTGCCACCCCCACAATTGTCATTGTTAACAAAACTCTTGCATAAGCATGAGAAAGCATTTTCTTTGGATTATGGATACATGCTAGGTTTGAACCCCAAAATCTGCACCCATAGGATCTACATTAATGATGGTAGCTTACCACTACACTAGCCTCAAAGAAGCATAAATCCAGCATTGAGAGAGATAGTCAAAAGTGAATTACAAAAATTACTAGATGTTGGTTTCATCTATCCAATCTCTGATAGCAAGTGGGTATCACCTTTGGTCATCATACCTAAGAAAGGGGCAAAATGGTGAATATGTGTGGATTACAAAGAGTTGAATAATGCCACAAAGAAGGATCATTTTCCTTTACCCTTTATTGATCAAGTTCTGGACACTCTGGCCGGTAAGAAATATTTCTCCTTTCTAGATGGATACAATGGTTACAACCAGATCAGCATAGCTCCAAAAGATCAAGAGAAGACTACATTCACATGCCCCTGGGGCACATATGTCTATTATGTATTACCATTTGGCTTATGCAATGCACCAGCTACTTTCCAGAGAGTTTTAATCATCATCTTTGCTGACATATCACATGATTGTATGGAGATATATATGGATGACTTTACTACATTTGGTGTCACCTTTGAGGAAGCCCTGAAGAATTTGGAAAGAGTAATAATTAGATGTTAGGAACACAACTTGTTTGTCAATAGTGAGAAATACTTCATGATGATGTAAGAAGGCATAGTTCTAGGACATTTTATCTCCAAAGCTAGGATCCAAGTAGATCCTACAAAATAGAGGTAATCATTACATTACCTATTCCTATAAAGTAGAAAGAAGTTAGGTCTTTCCTAGGACATGCTGGATACTATAGGAGGTTTATCCAAAATTTTATTCAAATAGATAGTCCTCTGTATACTTTACTTACCAAAGAGGTAAAATTCAATTGGACAAAGGAATGTAATGAATCCTTCCTACAGCTTAAGAAACTATTGACCACTGCAGCCATACTTAGGGGTCCTGATTGGAATTTTCCATTTCACATTCATATAGATGCTTTAGACTATGCAATAGGTGTTGTCCTAGGACAAAAGTCTAGTAACCTAGAGAATGCAATTTACTACATTAGTAAAATCCTCCATGGACCAAAATTAAACTATACAGTGACCGAGAAAGAATTACTAGTAGTAGTTTATTCTCTGAACAAATTCCATCATTACATAACTAGCTATCCTATTTTTGTTCATACTGACCATGTAGCAATAAAATATCTCATGGATAAACCTACTATCATAGGCAAGTTAGCAAGATGACTTCTTCTTTTGCAGGAATTTGACATTACTATAGTTGACAAGCCTAACAAGGAAAATATAGTAGTTGATTATCTATCAAGAGTCCACCATACTGAAGAAGATACTACACTGATAGATGATGTATTTCTAGATGAGCATTTGTTTCATATTGCTGTCCAAATTCTATGGTATGATGACATAGATAATTACCTTGTAGCAAACAAAATGCCAACACATTTTTCTTACAAGGATAGGACACTGCTTGTCGAGAAAAGCTTTAATTTCTCTTGGATTGATAACATGCTATTTTACACTGGACCTGATCAAGTAATGTGCAGATGTGTGTGAGAAGATGAGATATATGACATTCTTCATGCCTATCATAATGAACTATGTGGGGGACACTTTACAGCAAAAAGAATAACCCAAAAGATTTTAACAACCGGATATTATTGGCCTACACTTCACAAGGATGCAGCCAGCTATACAAGGAAATGTGACAAATGTCAGAGAATGGGCCAACCAACTAGATCTAATGAAATGCCATTACATCCACAGGTGGTGGTAACTCCATTTGACAAATGGGGCATGGACTTCATTGGTCCAATAGATCCTCCATCAAATGGGAAGTCTTACATCCTGGTGTGCATTGATTATTTGACCAAATGGGTTGAAGTAAAAGCTATGAAACATGCCCAAGACCATAAGGTTGCAGAATATTTGTATGATGAGATTTCCACCAGATATGGAGTACTGAGAGAACTTGTAACTGACCAAGGTGCTCAATTCACTTCCAATATAATAACAGAGCTCATGAACGAATATAATATTAGACATAGGAAGTCTATCCCTTATCACCCACAAGCAAATGGACAGGCTAAAGCTACGAATCGGGAAATAGAAGCCATCTTAACAAAGACAGTTCATTTGCATCACCAGGACTGGAGTAGAAGACTAAAAAAATCCATCTAGGTGTATAGAACAACTTGGAAAACCACCATAGGGTTCACTCCATTTGAGTTGTTATATGGAAAGGTAGCAATGCTACCCATTTAATTTTAACACAAAACACTGCGAACAACACTAGATTTAAATATAGATCTTCCTGCAGCACAGAAGGAGCGATTGCTACATCTCAATTCTTTGGATGAAATGTGCAAATATTCACTGGAGAGAACTAAAATAGTCCAGAAACAAAGGAAGAAATGGAATGACTCACATATTAAGAACAAATAGTTTCAAGTTGGCAATTGGGCATTGCTATACGATTCAAGATTCAAAGAAATACCAGGAAAATTGCAGACAAGATGGCTGGGGCCATATGAAATAAGCCATGTCTTCACCAATGGAGCCATCTAGTTGACCACAACTGACCCAGTGCAATTCAAACTATTAGTTAATGGACATCAGCTAAAGTTGTATCACCAACCTCAAACAAAAGAAGACTTCCTGCAATAATTCCAAGAACAAATTTCAAACGAGCAACAGGTAACACTTCTTGCAGCAGAGGGTGCAAACCTTCTTCCTATAGCACTTTAGTAAAATTTATTTGATCATTCCCATAATAAAAACTTCATTTTTACATGAACTACATTCCTTCATTCACTTTCTACTTCTTCTTTCCAACTCATCTCATTTCTTTAATCTACCACCCACCCACCCTCCACATCATCAAAATTATCCTTTCTTTGCTTTCAATAAGAGCCAAAGTATGCTGATGCACACCGCTGTAACTTTTGTTCCACTCACACCACTTTCTAATGGCATGTGCAAAGATCGAATGATAGGTACAAGATTTTCAATTTTTTTCCATTTTTAGCACATAGATTTCAATGATTATATCTAGTACTGCAATAAATGTATCATTGCGACATTAAGCCAATCCCCTTCCTCATGCCATGTGTTCCAAGTATGCTAAGTGTGGACACTTTTCAATATTACATAGGGGGGAGGGAAGTGTATTAATTCCAAATTGTCATTTCTATTTACGCCTAAAATATTTTATGCCACCTCAAATTTGTACTTAGCCTTGTCTCATTAAAGTTCTAAGTGCTATATCGCACAACTGTTGTACCTTTATTCCCAAATCCTCCATGATTGTCATAGTTGATGTGACTTATAATTAAGTTAAGTGGAAAATCGTAGTAAAGACTATAATTTATCTTGTTAAAATACATCACTATTTTTCATACTAAGTATAACAGAGGAATTCACAAGGAAGCACATAGTTTTTCAAAAATGAGCAGTCTGATATTCAAGGAACAAGGCATTTATCTTCTACAAGGGAAGAAAAATTGAAAATTGGAAAGCACAGATGGGAGGCCAGTTATAGAGACATGAGCTAGTAGTACATGGTGTGCTACTTTCAGATTTTGAAGTGGTAAGAAGATTTAATGCATCTGGCTGGCTAGGATACTTCTTAAGGTTAACAATATTTGATGAGGACTCAACAATTGAATTCATGTGTACATTGAAGAAGGGAAAGAAAATGTCTGGGGATTGACAGTGGTCACAAAAGAGGAGAGGATAGTATAATTCACTAGATTACCAATGGCTGGGGAACATTACCCCAATGTGCATGATGCCAGATCAGCTAGGGTCCAGTTTACCCTACCAGGCGACCCTCCGTTGGAAATTACCAAACAAGGGTGCAAAAGAATGTCTATCCCTCCACCGTATAATGAGTTGGCTACACATATCATCAGGTATTTTACATGTGAAGTGAGATTTTCCAATTTGCACACACATCAATTCAAATTATTGAGTTATGTAAGGCATAATCTACCAGTAAATGTCCCAAATTTCTTATACAATATGTTATGCATTAGTGCTGAGGAGACCCAAAAAGGGAATGCAAATTTTGTCACCCACCATGCCCTAGTTAAATTTTTAATAGAAAGATCTCTTAGGGATGCCTCTCCCATGGCATGGTTGAAGTTTGTCAATCACAAAACCCTACAACCACAAGTTAACCCTAATGTACAAATTGGTCATGATAATGCAATACCAACTGACCCTACCATTGAACAAGATACCCAAGGGGCAGAAACCATAAATCTTCAAGAAAATGTGCCCTTACTTAATCATGAGAGAAATGTACCTACTCCTTCTTGAACTAAAGGAAAAAGAAAATTAGAGGAAGAACCTTCAGTTCCTGCAGCCAAACTACAAATCCCTACTTCTTCAAAGGGAAAGAAAAGGAAGTCAGTTCCTGCAGCATCTATTCCTGCAGCAGAGAAACTGAAGAAGGATACTAAGAAAAAGGTTGTAGACATTGTAGAAAACCCTATGTGAAGGAGTCCTAGAATGAGAGGATAGCTCCCTAGAGAATCCTCCAAAATCCAACCCGCTTCTCCTTTGAAATTTGATGAACAACCCAATGAGAAAATTATTCTAGACGATTCCCCAAATCAGTCTGCAGTTCCAGACTTTCCACCGCATTCAACAGAAAATTATGAAGCTGAACCTGATGTTTACCAAAATAGTCCCTAGGAAATCCATTAGGATATTCAAAACATTAACAAGGAGAATGCCTCAGTAATCCATCAGTCAGCCTATGCAGAAATTGCCTTAGTGCCCTACAACAGAACTTGGTTAATACGTTTCTTAGAGAAGTCTTGGAAGGAACATAGGAGGCAAATAAATCAGGAAGAAGATTGTGGCCCAATCACCTTGCAAATGCTTCTCTTTGGATTTCATAATAAGTGTGTTCTAACAACAACTTTATGGGGAGAGGAGAAGAAGAAACATAAAAGAATAATAACAGAGCAAGGGGAAGAAATTGCAGAATTAAAAGAACAATTGGAAAAGAAAAAACAAAATATGGATCATGCCCTCAAATTGGATGATCAAATAATTTCATGTAGGCCACCTCCTAGGGTTTATACCATCTATTTGAAAGAATAGTTCCTCTTGTTCCAGCTAATGATAACCATTAAATATATAGACTTTGAGTTCAAGTCAGTCCAAAAATTTTGTGGCCTCTACCAGACTCTTCCCTCATGGAAGCAAAATCTACTTTGTGAACTGTACATGCATAACTTCATTACCCCAGCTGAGACTAAGTGGAATCCTCTACTCTACATAGGGGATATACACCTAAGGGCATTAATGTCTTGGATGCATAATGAAGCCAACTATGATAGACAGTTGGAAAACTATAGGGAATAGGAGAAAATAGAGCCATTGCCATTAAGAGCAGAAAGAAGCAAGCCAGATATGCTCCTCGGAGATTGGCTCAATTTGACTTATGGAAAAATTAAGGAGGAAACAAGGGATAAAATTTTTGGGATTCATACAGATGTCTATGAAGAATATGATGGTTTGTCTTACTTTGTCTTCCAAAGAGCCCTGGCTAGAACTAGAATTAGATGGGGTAGGTTATCTTAGGCATTGAAGAAATATGAGCCACATAGTCCTATCAACCTCCAAGAAGCTATTCAAAGAGCACCAAAATACATGCAGCTGGGAAGGCAAACTAGACAGGAACTCTGGTGTCCACTCACCATGCAGCCACCAATGCTCCTCTAGCCCCTATATGACATCAATACTGACTGACTGTAGGAAAATCATAGAGTAGATGTTTGGGAGAAAACAAGGGGGTTCTACTATACCTTCAAAAGCCAAAGGAGAGGGAGAAAAGAGGTTGGAGATTTCAGAGAAACTACCAGAAGATGTAATGCTTGAGGACAAGAATTCAGCTTGCCAAGGGGAAAATGATGAGACCATTTTATTGTCTCCATTATATTAATCCTTATACTCTTTTTTTAAGTATTATCAGAATAATTGTGAACTTTTAGTCAGTTGAACTTATGTCAACTACAGATAGAACCATTAAACCATGGGTGGAATAGATATGTCATATTATGCCAATATTATATATATGTTGTAGTATTTCATATAATAATCAGAATGTGTGTTCTAACATCTAGATTAATTTGAATAAGCTACTTGTATGATTGTCTTTTTCATGATAACTAATCCTGCCAGGAAGTAGGAGTCGCTGGAAGTATTTGACAGCATTGAAGGAGGATGTTAAAGACCAGCTTCAAATGGATAAGCCATTGTGGCATCAGAAGACATGGATATTGTAAATTAGGAGCCACTATTTTAGATATGCATGAATGTAGCTCTTCTATATTCCCTCTGAAATCCCAGCATGTTGACTTGGTCACCCAGACTTCATTGCATATGTTGTGGGCTGTTGCATTTCCTATTTTTTTTTCTCTTTGGCGTGGTTTTAGTTAGTTAGTTCCTTTTTCTGTTTCAGAATAAGAAAGTCAATCCTCTATTTATAGGGTTGAGTTTGGTAGTTTGTAAGTTTGAATATTTTTTAAAATACAATGTTCTGATTGTATCTTGCATAGCAAGTTCATTTTTTAGTTTCATGTATCATCCTCATGTAATCACTTTTGAAAGATAATGAAGTAAATTTTGGTTCATATTTTGTGTTCATAGATTAGTAGAAGCCGACCAAGGGGGCCCACTTGGTAGGTGGAATAGAGTAGAAGTAGAATAGAATTACTTTCTTCATTTCCAACATTCTAGATATAAGATTACAGTTTCTTCCTGCAGCATTGTACTTTGTGAATGTTCTTGTAGCACTTGCAAGGATAGTTATAGTGAGTGCTCTAGGTTGAAAGAATAAGTTTAAGAAGTTTTTTCAAGTTGTAGCATTCATTTTAGTAAGGATTAAGTGTGTTTCCTTTCCTATAGCCCTAGTATAGATTCCTTTCATGTACTTTACTTTCCTGCAGCATAGGTAGAGTGGCTCTTTAAGGAACTTAGTGCACATACTATACTATACCATTTCAAGTATACGTCCCTGGGTTGACAAACTAAATGCACCTCATGGTGGGATAAGTGATCCTTAGATTTAATAAAATATTCCTAAGAGAGGCTTTGGGAATGATTACTAAGCACCTATTGTGAGGCGGTTCACCTAGGGTATCAAATAGACTGTCACACTCTTTAGGAGCCTCTGCCTGATTCCTTGTGATTTCATTTTTCCTTAGAGAGGCTTCCTAAGATCTTTTCCTTTTCACTAAGGGTACATATTCCTATTCTAGTTCCTCTTGTAAAGTTTCCATTCGTGGAAAGGCAGAATCCCTCTTTCTTTTATAAGTCCTCTTTTCTTCTCTAGTGGTAAAGGGAGATGGGTTGGAGGTGGAAGGTTCTTCCCCTTGGGTAGCCTGTGGGGATCTAACATGAGGATCTATCTTCCCTATCATCTTATTTTTTAGGGCCTTGTGCCTAGGATTAGAACTATATTCTACTGCACATTCATGCCCATACACTGTTTCGAGCTTCTGAGGTGGGGCCTTCTTGTATTGGGGTTCTGTGGACTTTTCTCCACATTTCGTATCTTCCTTCTTGGGTGGAGTCATTAGTGTCTTCATAGGAATATAAGCCATTTGATAAGGACTATTGATCCATGCCTCAGTCATTCTAACCACATGCCTTGCTCTGAATTTAATGTTGTCATTCTCCTACTTAGCTACCTCTGCATTCAAGATAGGTCTATTTTATATTTTAAGAAGAGTATAAATTTACTCCAACACATTATCTGAATATTTTTCCCAAACCTTGGGTGGAATACTGATCTATAGGGCTTCTTGTGCTAGTGTAAGGGAAATCTTAGAGTAATCCCTGATCCTCACCTCGTGGTCATCCACACAATTTATCCAGTGATCTTTGACATGTGGTTCTTGGATGTGGAACTTCCTAATGATATGGTTGTATGTGCCTATGGGGTTGAATCAGGCCTAGATGTTCTTATATAGTTGGAGTGGGTGCTCATCCCACTAAAAGGCTAATTAATGACTTACAAATCTTCATGTCCTAGAGAGTGTAGGGGCCTATGAAAATGAGGAACTCCTAGAAATGCTTATTTTTATGCTTGATGTGTTCATATGCATTTGAAAGGTGCCTTGCCATTTCTAGGATGATTACCCAATTAGATGGGTACCTAGGTAGCTTCTTTGGGTGTAGAGTAGATCCTGCAACTCAGATGTATGCAAAAGTTTTTGAACTGTATGTAGTATGACCCTATGGCCCTTATTTTGGCAGTAGCTTCTTCTGATAGCCTCTTCACATAGTCCCCCTCTATGGATCTAATGATTGTGAAGATAAAGACGTCGTTCACTATTTTTTAGTCTGGGCTATCTTCAAGCATATCCATTCTTCTCACCAGTTGTGGATAGACTATATGAGGCCATGCATTTGGTTCATTAAAGTTTCCCCATTTTGTGAGGCCCAGATAGTCTGCTTGTGTGACTAATAGGTACACTATGTATGTATTCATATAGAAATTTGGGTTGTGCTTCACCATGGTCAGTTGCTCATAAAATTTATCACTTAGGATGGTGGCCAAATCAAATCTATCCTTGCAGTTCCTGATCTTCTCTATCAACAAGACCATCAAGTTCTCAAGTTTGATGGACTGCGGTAGTCCATACACTCGGCTTATCAATGTGAATTTTGTGTGGATTTCAACTCTCAAGTATCCCCTTCTGAGATCTATTTTTTCCAGTTTGTTTGTTAGGAGAGGTTGTAGGAGGTATTCCTGATTTGCAATCTCATAAAAATCTTCAGCCTTGTTCCTGAGCCTTCTCGATCCCTTTCCTATATAGAATTTGTATAATTTGATCACACCCTTCTATATATGGAAGACCTCTTCTATGTTTTCTGACCTCAGGTCAAGGACTACTTGTCCTTCTATAATATTGACCACCTTTTCATCTGGTATGTAGTGGTTGTCCAATGTCATGGTAAGCTCATAGGACATGACCACTACCAGGTGTGCTACTACATTGACTAAGCCTAAAAAAACTAGGGAGGTGCAGTCTTTAGTCCTTCTTGTTGGTTGAGAACATCTTACTAGGAATTGATCCCACTCTACGTTCCTGATATCTATATCGGTGATCTCTATGCGCTTATTTTTTATCTTTGAAGGGGGACGATTCCCCTTGAATAGGTATTTCATTGGTGATGCTGTCCACTTCTTAGGCATTCCTACAAGGAAACATGAAAGTATAAGTATCTTTATTGATACAAAACTACTAAAGCAAGAAAGAAAACAAAACTAGCTAAGAAAACCAGAAGTAGAGGGCTCTTAAGAAGCCAAAAATGAAGTTTTTAGCTCTTTTGGACTTTTTAGGCTTTCACACACCAAAGGCAAGGTCGGGGTGCAAAAGGATAAAATTGAAGGATGAGGCTATGGTGAAGCAAGCCTTTTCATACTTGCAGACTACAAAAAAATTGTGGAAAATTAGGGTGTGAAAACCCAAAATTGCAAAGAGATTCAGGGGTTAGTGAAATGCTTTCAGGACTTTGGTGTGTGAAAGTCCAGAGAAGGTTTTGGCCCAAGAAAGTCTGAAACCTCCAGGAATAGAGAGATTTCCTTTGGATGATTTGGCATTTTCAGACATTTCAGAGATCTAAAATGTTGACAATTTTGAAAGTACAAATTACACTTAAGTTGAAAATTGCTTTGGGAGGGGTTGTTTTTAGCCTTTTTAGAGGCCAAAAAATTGCAACTAGGTCGTGATGCAAAACCCTAACTTAAAAAAATGTGACAAAAAAAGAAAATAATGAGGAGAGTGATCCCTCCAGAGGTCCAAGGCTAAAAAATCTAGGGACCTAGGAGGGAGCACGACCCGACTAGGCTGAAAACCAAACCTAAAAAGAGCTAAAAAACAAAAAACACGATCCAAAAAGAGAAAAAGACAATAGAAAGAAGGCCCTGTCTAAAAGGTTTGAGTAGATGGAGAAAACAATGAGATGCTGAGTGTAAGGAGAGGCAATCTGGAAACAAATGACAAGGAGGAAAAATAGAGTGTGCACAAAGAGGAGAGAAGACACATGCGAGAGAAAAAATAACAAGTGAGAAGAAAAGTGACTTGGTCACTTAAATAGCCCATGGGTGACATTACCTAACTTCAGGATTTTGGAGGTTGAGACGCTGAAAGTTAGGTGGCCTCCTCCCTTTTTGGTGTTTCAGAGGCTAAAGTACTAAAAGGTACAAAGGTTGTGCCCTTTGACCTTTTCAGTGTTTTGGAGGCCAAAACACCAAAAAGGCTTGGCTCATCCCTTTGACCTTTTTGATGTTTTAGAGGGCCTGAGGTCCTCCAAAATGCCAAAAGTGCGAAAGGGCCAAAAAGAACTTTTGATCTCACAACATGCCCCTCCAAAACCTTGTTCAAGGAATAGGGAGAGGGGTAGACCCAAAGAACAAAAATGAAGGGGGGCCACATGGTCAAAGGACAAAAATGGGTGTGTGTTGTGGGCCCACAAAAAATAGCCCTAAAAAAAGGAGGAATGACTGAGGCATTTCTTCATCATCAAGACCCTTCTAGATTCTAAATTTGCAACAAAATGAGAACCAAGAGTTTTTCGTGTTGACTATCTTTCAATGACTTCCCAATTTGAATTTTTTTCTCATCTCTCAGTGTGTGTTCATATGTGTTCATTCTTTGACCTTTGATTGTGGTGACCAAAATTTTTTTCATATGTTTGCAACCTTTGAAATGTAGACTAGGGCTTCTCAGAAAGAGCTTTGCTTCCTGTTAGGCATCTATAGCCCCGACAAAGTTTTGCTTGAGTCCCAAATATAACCTTATTCTACTATCAGTCGGGCATCCATAGGCCTGGTAGAGGTTGTTATAGTCACTCTTGTCTATTTGGTTTTCTAGGTTGGAGCTATGTAGGAGAGTTCTTTTCTTTGAAACAATTTCTTATTTTCTTGCATGAACCATATCAAGACCCTTGATGTGTGTAGTTCTTCATTCAGGTTCATACTATCTTCTTTGATCAATCTAAGCAATGATTAGGCTGTACTAATCATATTTTACACTTGTGACTGCCTTTTAGGCCATTTTTTTTTTGTACTTGTTTCTTTCTTTTTTAGCTATTCTTCCCTTCTTCTTGCCTTCGCATTCACTAGACTTGGGTTCCAAGATCGGTGGGTACCTAAATCAATGCACTAGTGTTGGGCCCAACTGACAAACGCTCAAGAAACCAACACTATTGGGTGTCATTTTTTAGTGTGATTTGTGATTAGGATGACTGATCATCAAATATATCTTTGATTATTAATGGAAGATACCACCACTTTGACTTTTAGAACATTCTCCGTATTGTATGTTTCTTTGGAGAATTTGAATAAGAAATACATCTTCTCCAATTTAAGGACCACTTGGAAAAATTCCAAGACACATGGACCCAGAGATAAAAATAAGAAACAAGCCTCAAGAAAAGAGGGGAACAAGCATAGATAGAAGAAATGACCTGACAATGAGAAAATGACAAAAAGAAAGGTAAAGAAAGGAAAACTAAATGCATGAAACTATGATACAAGGGATGAAAAGGTTGTCCCTCTTAGGATCCAAAATAGTGTTTGAGGAATTTCCCATTGACTGGAAATAGGGTCAACTCTCTACCTAAGGTACTAATCCTTAAAGTTTTCTCTCCCAAGATCTTTGATATCTGATAGGGCCTGTCCACAATTTTTGAAATTTGGTGTGGCTGCCCAAATTTTATTTTGCCTTGTCCCACATGAGGACAAGGTCAGAGACCCTAAAAGATTTAATGGTGTCTCTTTTATCAAACCAATGCTTGACAATGTCCTGATGCTTTGACACATACTCCAAGGCCAAAGTTCTTTTCTCCTCCAGGTTGAGGAGGTTCATGAGTCCAACTTGCACCCAATCTTCTCCTCCAACGTACTAGTCCATAAATCTCAAAATTGGGATTTTCAAGTTCATAGGGAAGACCGGTTGTAAGCCATAGACCAGTTGGTATGGGTATGTCCCCAAGGCATTTTTAATACTCACTCGGTCTATCCAAAAATCATATTTTAGTTGTGTGTGCCAATCCTAGGGATTATCATCAAGGAGATGTTTGATCACTATCATCAGGTTCTTGTTTGTGGAATCCACTATGCCATTTCCTTGTGGATAATCATTTGAAGAAAATTTGAGGATTACCTAGTTTTCGAAGTCCAATTGTGTGAGTGAGGTGGAGGAGAAAGAGGGAGAATCATCACATACCAGATAGAATGACATCCCAAACTTGGTTATGATGCACTCCTCTAGGAACTTGGTTACCACTTCCACGGTGCATTTATTCAGTGCCTGGGCCTCCATCTAGTGTGGGTAGTAATCAATAGCCATTAGGATGAACTTGTGACCTACATACAAAGGGGGGTTAATCATTCCAACAAAATCTAAGCCTCATTTTGTGAACAAATGTACCTCGTATACTGGCTGTAAGGGAATCGCCAGATTTCTCTCTCAAGTTGCACTTGTTTGGAATGTGTGGCATGATCTTACATGTTCTCCAGTGTCTTTGAATAATGTTGGAAAAAAATACCCCAACCTTAAGATTTGGTGAGTGGTTGCCTTAGCTAACCCATGTCCTGTCTCGTATCTTTCATGAAAATCTTCTAGGACTTATTTTTCTTCAAGCTTGTCCAGGCACCTCAGGTACAAACCTTCATAGTTGCATTTATACAACTAACCATTCTTCAACATCTAGGAGTTTCTTTTGATTTTTAGATCCATTATCTATGAGCTATTCATCTCCTCTGGGTAGTGATTCTGTAGTAGGTAGTAGACTACATCTTGATACCATATATCAGAGATCACACCTTGATCGGTGTAAGTTTGGCATATTAGACCCTCTTCTTCTTCTTCAGAGATTAGCTTTGTTAGGCCTTGGCCACTTACCAGTTTAATTTGCTAGATCTCTAGGTCAAATTATTGCAGGATTTCCATGCTTTTTCCCCTTTGTTCTCCTAGCTCATTTTGCATCAACAAAGACTTTATGGCTACATCGGGGACTATCCCAAAGAATTTCTCTTTAGGATGTAATGTCATAATTTATTCACCACTTTGACTAAAGTGAAATATTTCTTGTCTAGGTTGGGGTACCTGATTTTTCATTCTTAAGGGGGAAGCTCATGAAGGCTATTGGCCTCTCATTCTCTCCATATTTCTTCTACGTGAGAATGCCTACACAGGAGTGTTTTGATGTGAAATAATATACCTTGAAGGGGATAGTGTAATTTGGACTAACCAAAATAGGGTCTATAGTGATTGCATTCTTGAGTGGTTTTACTATCTCAACAAAACTGTTGATGAACTTCCTCGTAAAGTTAATCTTCCCAAAAAATATTTCAACTCTTTTTGGATATGAGGTGGTGTCTGCTTGAGAATGACTTTGAATCATTTGGGGTCAATTACTATTCCTATTTCTAAGATCATGTGCCCAAGAAACTTGCCTTCTGTGACCCCAAATACACATTTCTTAGGATTTAGGGAAATCTTGTACTTCCTGCATCTTTGGAGGAATCTCCTTGGACTGCTTATATGATTGGCTTGATGTTTTGAAAAAATAGTCAGATCATCCATGTAGATGATGATACATTTTACAACTAGCCCCTTAAAGTTAGTGTTCATCTCTCTCTAAAAAGTATCTCCAATGTTGATTAAACTGAAAGGGCATCCATCAATAAGCGAATTTCCCCCACTTGGTGGTGAATGTCATCTTCAATCTGTCTTCCTCTTGTACCATCACTTGATTGTTCCCCAAATATCCATCCAAGAAGGACATCATTTGGGAACCGTTCACTACTTTTAGTACCTCATTAAGAGAAGGGAGTGTGTAATTATCTTTCTGAGAGGCTTTATTCAGATTTCATAAATCACACATAATCTGATTTCACTAGTCTTCTTCCTCATGGGTACTAAGTTTGATGACCATGTGGAGTGTCAAATTGGGAATATCATCCTAGCATCTAGAAGCTTCTAGACTTCCCTTTTTATTAGGGGCTCCATAGTAGGTTTGACGGGATGTTGATGTTGCCAGAATGGTTTGGAATATGGTTTTAGTGGGATATTGTGCACAATGACTAAGGTTTCATATGTTTTCAGGTCTTCATAACTCCAAGCTATGACATCTCAATATTATGTAAGGAGTTGGACCATTTATTCCTTCTCCTCTTTGATACCTACTTTCTCGATGTGGACTTCTCTCGGCTCATCTTTGGTGCCAAGGTTTTATGCTTCATACTCTTTACTATCGGGTTGTATATATAGACGCCTTCTTGTAGTAGTCCCGTAACTATCAAAAATCCTTTCTAGTTCCACCATTCCTTTTGGTATGGAATTTTTCCTTAGGTTTATGATGAATTGATAGTCCAAGTACTCTAGGATAACTTCTTCTCCTATCTCTTCCTTCCCTTTTTCTATGATCTTCTTTTCGAACACACCTGTGCACATGATAAAATTGAGGATGTGTTGGTCATCTTGAAAGACTTGGAAGTTGGTGATGTTATCTGGGATGGTCGGGGCTGTGATGAGTTCAACTGAGAACTTATTTAGTTTAGATTTCTCAATTGGGTGTAATGAACTGGTTGACACATCTAGGGCGTTAATGAGAATGTTCTTCCTTCATGGAATGGATTTGATATTGAATGCTTTGAAGTTATTGATAGAGTCCCATGCACTATTTCAGTAGGATGAGAGATTCTTATCATTACAAGAATATTGGATGCAGATTTTATTGACGATCAATTGCAAGTCTTCTTCTACGACCAAGACTTTTATTCCCTTCTCATAGGCTAGGAGGAGTCCACAAACCAACGCTTCATATTTTGCAACATTGTTAGTGCATAGAAATTGTAACCTGTAAGAAAAATAGAAATAATTACCTCTTGGATTTATAGTTCAATCCCCACAGCTAATTGTTTTTTACACTTAGACCCATCGAAGCGTAATTTCCATATTTGGCACTATTTTGCAGGGTTTGAATTTTTAAGGATGCTCCTTGAGAATCACTTTTCTCTAGGCTTCTGTTTCTTTTCTCCATCACTTCTCGAGGAAGTTTACTATTCTTCCCTTATTCCCTACATATTTTCAAGGTTGGGGGATTTATTTCTTTCACCATTTTTATCTTTCTATAGTTCTCTGTAGGGTGGACATGCACCATCGGTTCTCTAGCTACTGAACACATTCAAGATAGGGCTCTTGTTATCAGAGTTTGACCCTTTGTCTTGACCTTGGGCTGGGGTGTCCAGATCAACTAAGATATCTTCCCTAGACATGGTGTCACCTTCACTTTCCAACTTAACGCTTCCCCTTTCTGCTTCAGATCTCTTTAGGAGTTTTATTGGTAGGGAAATTTGAGCTAACAGTTAGGACAACACATCTTGGAAATTGGGGCATGTGAATTCTGCGTGACTCACTTGATGAAACCAATAGTACCCTAGCAATAGGAGGATTTCAAGATCCGCATCTCTCCCTAGGTGTTGCATGCTTATCATCATACTATTGATAAAACCTTGAAAGATTTCATCATCAATGTTGAACTCTAGTAGGCCTTACATAGGACTATGGTCTCATTCTTCAACCTCTCTGATTTTGAACATGATAATTTCATCCATCCAATAGGTTCCTAGGTTAGTCTATGTGAATAGAACTCCATTAGTAGCATTGTAATTTGTGATCATCCTCTTTAAATTAGGCTCAATATCAATCTTGATCTGGTTGTTTAGTCCCTTCAATGGTAGCCATAGCTAGGTGAAATCTGTGGACCACCATCCTCTCAATAATTTGGTCCATTCTTGACTCAGTAGCATTCCATAAGTCTCAGGAATATCCACTATGTGTACATCTATATATTCTTGTATACTTGGGTTAGCAACCATTTGGATGTGCACATCCTTGAGTACACCAATCACCTTGACTTCAGTCTTGTCAAGCTGGATCACTGCTCTGTTTGTCATTTCCGAAACCATCCCTAGTTTTTGATAGATGGATAAGGGAATGAAATTACATGATGCTCAAAAATCAATTAGGCAATTGCGTAAGTTTTTTCCAAATATTCGTAGAATGATTAGGAATGGTGGTACATCTATCTTGTCTTTGAACATTGTCGAGAAAGCTTTAGAGGTGTTGATATTGGAGGTGGGGTTCATGTTGCTAGCTGTTGTACCTTGATTTGAATGGTCCAGGGATTTTAGGAGTGCTTCTCTCTGAGAAGAGCAATCTTGAAGCATTTTGAACATAGATATTTTTGTCTTAGTTTTCTTCAATTCTTTGACTGCACTATATTTGTCATTTGACCATGTTGAATTTCTATAACCAGAAAATGATTTGGTGGAGATGATGTAGGAGCATTTGGACCTATAAGTGGCACAAGCTTTTTGCTTTCCCGGGGAACTAGTGGAGTTGGTTGTTTACTCTGAGGTATACAATCAGTCATAGGTTCCTTTCATCTCTGTAAATTGTATGATTTATGATGTTCATTTTAGAAGGTACAAACTTGAGAGTGTAGACACCTAAATTTGATTAAACATATTTAATAAAATTTAGTGCCTTTCTAGAACATTATTGATTAAATAATAACATATTTATTTAATTAATTTATGTTATCTCCTAGCTCAATTAATTCAATTAATTAGCTATAGTCCAATTAATAGTCTAATAATTAATAAAATCCCTTTTCCTCTATTAAGTGGAATGAATATATTTATTTTTTTAACTTAATTCATAAATCCTCTTTTATCCCACTTGTGAATTAAAATATTTCATTTAATTCAATTTGAGCACATGGCTCCTAACTTTAACCCCTAAACTAACCATGCTCAATCACCTAACCCAAGGTTCCAACTCAACCCAACCTATTCACACATACTAATCCTTCCTTATTAGTTAATTAACCATAATTAACTAATTAACCCCTCCACTCATTCTCTCTCCTCCCATCACATCTTCCTAATCACCTCACTTTTCCCCTAAACCTAAGACTAATCACCCCCTAAGCATGTGTACAATCCTAATCCAAGGATTAAGAACTCAACCCCAATCCCAAATTCAACTCTCATTTCACATCCCTCAAATCCCCAACAATATGCATTTAAGTCTTCCTTAAATGCTCTTACATCCCTCTTACACACTCCATCCATCTCTCACATCTTTGTCCCCTCTCACATATCCCAAAATGGTCACATTCCCCCATTCTTCCAAACCTCTCTCCTTGTGACACTTGTCACAATGAGAGGCATTTGAGAAAGCACAATCCATGTTCTCTCTCTCAAATGCATCTTGACCCTTCCTCAAGTTTGCATCTTGACCCTCCATTTCTCCCTCAGTTTGCCTATAAATTGAACCCTTCAATCTTCTATTTTCATCCACCATTGAACCAAAGTCATAATGCCAATTTGAAGAAAAAAATCCTCATCCATAACATCATAATGCCAAAATATCTCCATATCCATTGATGCTTGAGCATCACTCTTTGAGCACACATCCAATCTCTTTCACAAATCTACACTATAAAGAAGGCTACTTGGGTTTGAGGTTTGCATTCTCTTTTGGTATTGGTTTTGTTTTTAGGTCTAATCTTATATGTGGTGATTGATTATTTGTTTGAATGCTTAGTTTATCTTTATATTCCTTTAACCACTAGCTTTTATTTCTCACATTTTGGCATGCCATGACTGAGAATGGGGTGAATTGTGATGTTGTGTGCACTATAGATGGGGGGATGGAAGGCTGCATCATCTATGATATGAGAGAGCCCACTTGTCTTTCTTGTTGTATGGGATTGAAAACCTCATGTCTTACTAAATGAGGGATCTCTCCTAGGAGTGTCGTGGGTCATGTGACTAGCATAGGTATGATTCCGGGTGGTAGTTGGATTCCTTTCTATCAAATTATTTCAAGTATGTTGTGGCTGTTGTGCCCTAGGATAGTGCTGATCATGTGAGCATGTCCCAGATGGTTCATGAATGTTTTCATAGTGCTCACTATGGGAGCTTCATTTGTGTCCACCCATATGTACTCAATATGTTTGTTGTGCTGAGGAGAAAATGAGACCATGGTGTTAGTGTTGTCAATCGTTGGATTGGATGAACTAGATGCAAGATTAGGGTCCATGTCCTTCCTCTTCTTAGTGGATTGTGTTGTTGGTGGCATGAAATAATTGATGACATGTAACTGATTAAATTTTTGAATATGTTAAGTTGATCCCCAAAATGAAGAAGGATAATGCAAGACATTAAATCTGTTAATGGATTGTATTTTTATTGATGTCAAATTGATATAATCTAATCATTTATAATCAAAGTGTCAAATAATTCAGAGAATCAAAGAGAAAAATATTTTTCTTTTAGTAATGCATAAAAGAAAAGCATTCACAATATGACTTCAAAAATCGATGGTCAGTGCACACCGATGGACAAAGATAACAAAAATTTAAGTCATAGTGATGACCGAGCAAGATCACTGACAAGCATTACCAATGAGCAGAATCAAAAGCATAATCGACGACCAGAAAAATAGTGTAAACTGACGAAAAATCCTTAGGAGAACTAGAGTGTTGACCGAAGCTATCAAAGAGTTAAACACTAAAATTAACTTGATTTTAGAAATGACAAAATATCAAGATGGTAGAGCTAAATATGGACTTAGCTGGTAGTTATCTTTGTTTTCATCAACAAGATAAAGCCAGAGATAAGTAATGGATTTAAAGCTATTTTGTCAAGTTGGCAAGGAGATCTCAGCGAGATAAAACAAGAGTTTTTCTTTAAATCTAATTGGAAATAATTATGGATCATGCAAAGATAAGGAAGATCAAGAACCTAACAATAGTGATATCATGTTTATTAAGAGACAACTCAATTAATTATGAATGGGTGTGGTGGATGAATAAATAGAGGATGTTGAAGAGAAATTGATGAAGAGAAAATTCATACAATTCTGATCAACAAGCCAAGGAAAGAGATAAAGTTTTTTGTAGACACCGAGAAACAAAGAACAACATCACCAAGCAAAATCAAAGTGGAGAAAAGGTATAAACTGAGATACATTAACTAGAATAGTTTTTATGATATTATAATAGATCTGAAAATCTACAAGTATAAGTTCTATATGTGAATAGATCATATTGTTTCAGTTTAACCATTGATTCAAAAAGTCTCTTAACCGAGTGGGATTTAAATATCCTTTCTATATTGAGATACATCCCAAGGAGTATCAAAAATTTTGATCATGAAGATAGCATGAGATGCCAGATACCTATTGACATGCCAAGTGAGTGTTTGATCAAGGAAGGTAGCATAGAGATTCTTGATATCAAGTGACAGACTATACTTTTAAATCTTCTAACAAGGTCACACCTAACAGTGTGTTTGTAACCTTTAATAGGGTTGGCTCTTCACCAAGCTCACTTTAGAAGAGTGAAAATTTTGGGTTACCAGTCCCAATTTGTTTTTCCCTTAACAAGGTTTCCACGTTAAAAATCTATGTGTCAATGTGTTTATGAGTCATTAATTTAGTGTTTTGCATTACACTTAACTTAATTGGATTGATTGGTATACTCTAGATAATTTACTATCTTTTGGTAAATTAATAGACTACTATTCAGTAAACATACAGTAGAAGGTTTTACAAATTTTTCCGAGTAGTAGTAATTTGATAAAAGTATTTTGAGGCATTCATCTTATAGAAATGAAGATAACTCGAGGCTTAATATTGTGGTACTAAGTTTTTGGGTTTATTATTGGAATATTTCTGAGGCCACTAATTCACCCCCTCTTAGTTATTAGTAACAATTGGTATCAGAGGTTGTGTGCTTAGAAAGGGAGTTTAACAGGTCAAGCAAAAGATCACAAGATGAATAGATGAGATGTGCCCAAGTTGAATAAAGACAAATTTGCATCATGAAAAAAAAGAATAAGACTCCACCTATCAGGTATTAGAAATGATATTGTGCAATACTTAGATACTAAATATGTGTTTCCTACAGGACCTCACACTATTGATAAATTAAGAGTAAAGCATGAGCATAACTACATGAAGATAGAACTTGTGTCATCACTCTCCGATGCTGAGTTTGAAGATGTTAAAACCTGCACCTCTACAAAGAAAATGTGGGATAAGTTGAAGCATGTACATGGAGGAGATGCCAATGTACTAAGAGTAAAGGTAGAAAGCCTAAGAGGGATGTTTGATGACCTAATGATGAAATAAGGAGAATACATTACTCAATACAGTTGTAGAATCAAAGAGGTAGTAAATGCTATCCGAGTTGGAGGTGTACTTCTAAGAAAATGGGATTGCTGAGAGAAGAAACTGATCAATAGTTGATTGTGCAAGAACACTGATGATAGAGAAAGGCATCACCCAAATCTTTTGGAGGGAAGCTGTCAGTACTATTGTTTACACACTAAATAGAGTACAATTGAAGAAAGACAACAAGAAGACACCTTATAAGCTATGGTATGGATACATACCCAATGTGAGTTATTTCAAAATTTTTGGCAGTCAATGTTAATACTTAAAAGATGATAGAAATGGAAAAATTGACTCCAAGAGTGATGAAGGAATTTTTATAGGGTATTCTACCAAGAGCAAGGCTTACAAATATCTAAACAAAGCCTCTAACAAAATCATTGACAGTGAAAATGTAAAGATAGATGAATTTGCAAAGAAAAATGAACAAGAAAGCACTAAAGAACTAGAGGACTATAATAAGTTCACTTACAATGAAGAACCTGACACTCTACCCCACCAAAAATGGAGAGACCTTGAGCTACAAATCATTTCTCTCAAGCATCAGGCTACAAATATCGATAGTCAGGATGATGATCAAGATAATATGCAAGGTAATGAAGAACAAAATGAAGGTCAAAACAATGATCAAGTTGATAGACAAAGAACTATACCTATACTTGCAAGATATTTAAGAAGGAACCATCCAAAGGTATAGATCATAGGAGATAAGAAAGCTGGTACAAGAACAAGAAGTAAGTATTTAAACTCAAACTATTTAATCTGTGAGTTTGAGCCAAAATCTGTCAATACTGCACTAGATAATGAGGAATGGATAAGTGATATAAATGATGAGATTGAGAAGATTGAGAAGAAAAAAACATGGTCACTTTCTAGCTAGATATTTTGTCATTTTACGAATTCTCTGTTCTATCATTTAACTCTTTAGTTAGTCATCAGTTACAACTGTCAGTTCTATCAGTGTGACTCTAGTCAGCTTCGGGATCTCCGTCCATTGGGAAACTCTATTTTTAGCTCGTTGGGCATCATGTGGTTTGCTTCATCGAGCAACATTGTCTTCTATTCATCAGGTATCACTGTGACTTTTCTTCTTTGTCTTTACCGATGGTGTGCACTCCATTGGTGTTATCTATCACCAAAGAATGTCATCAATACAAAATGGATATTTAGGAATAAGCTGAATGAGAATGGAGAAGTCACAAGGAACAAAGAAAGACTAGTATGCAAAGGGTATGCACAAGAGGAAGGTATAGACTATGGAGAAACCTTTGCACTCATTTCTAGGCTAGAAGGAGAAAGAATACTACTTTCTTAAGATGCATATAAAGGATTAAAGGTATACCAAATGGATGTCAAGTCAGCATTCCTAAATGGAATACTCGAAGAAGAGGTATACATTAAACAACCAGAGGGGTTTGTTGATCTAGACATGAAGGACATGGTATGTAGACTTCACAAAGCCTTGTATGGATTGAAACAAGCTCCTAGAGCCTGGTATGAATGACTTCATTCCTATCTAATAATTATTGGATTTGTATGGACTAGTGAAAACAATAATCTTTATTTGAAGGAAGATGTTGATGCTAACACTTTGATTGCTGAAATATTTGTTGATGAAATAATATTTGGAGGCAATGATAAGCTATGCAAATCATTTTCTTATGAGATGAGCAAAGAATTTGATATGTCTATGTTTGGTGAGATCAAGTTCTTTCTTGGTCTACAGATCATGCAACAAGGAGAAGGTATTTTCATTACATAGTCCAATTACATCAAAGAGGTCCTAAAAATATTCAAGATGGAAGAATCCAAACCATTTGGAACACCGATGGCTACTAGATGTAAGTTGACAAAAGAAGACAAGACAATAGAGGTAAATCAGGCTTTGTACAGATCAATGATTGGAAAACTCATGTATGTTGTACACACAAGACCAGATATTGCACATGCAGTAGGAATTGTTGCTATATTTTCTGCTAACCCCAGGGAATCACATATGACTATTATAAAAAGAATTCTAAGATATCTGAAGAATACTGAGGAATTTGGCTTATGGTATAGAAGAGAAGGCAAATTTGAACTAAAGTTGTTTACTGATGCTGATTGGGCTAGAAATCTTGATGACCAGAAGAGTACAACTAGAGGAGCATTCTTTATGGGTGATAGAATTGTCACATGGATTAGCAAGAAGTAGGGATGCACCTCAAAGTCTACTATAGAAATAGAATATGTTGCTACTACTACAAATTGCTCAAATATTGCATGGATCAAACAGTTGCTAGAAGGTATGCATATGAAGATCTTAGAACTAGTGACTGTCTATTGTGATAACACCAGTGCAATAAACATTCCAAGAATCCAGTCATTCATGCAAAGACTAAACACATTTCCATCAAGTATCATTACTTAAGAGAACAGGTTCAAGAAAAAGATGTGATACTTGAGTATGTGCAATCAGAAGAATAATTGGCTGATATATTCACCAAGCCACTACCCAAGGATACTTTTGAGTACTTAAGAAAGAGACTAGGGGTCAAACCCTTGTCTACAAGTCAGTAAAATATTGAAGGCTGCATTAGCCTAATTATTATCAGAATATCATTCATGTTGATGCAGGAAAAGAGAAGAACTTCAAAGCTACATCTATATACAAAAGGTATATATATCAGAACTAAGCACCAGAGCATATTGTTATATTACTGATGGATAAGGGAAATTCAAGGAATATATTATGGATGGAAGAGGAAAGATCACTTGACATTAATGTTAGATATCTATAAGATATTTTGGCATTGTTATCAAAGGGAGAGAAAGTATCCATATTATCAAAGTCTTCAAAAATAGAAGAACGATTATCCATTATCAGATTACTCCAACAAGAAGAGATCATATCCATAGGGAGAGAATTTGTATGAAGGAATTAATACAAAGGAAGAGTTGCTGAGAAGAGAGAAAGATATCAAATGTGAAGGATAGTCAAAAGCGAGATACTAACACAAGGAGAGGATGCAACACATCATAACAAGAAACACAAAGAGCTGCAAGAATCAAATCTAAGCTAAAACAAAGCTTACCAACAGTCAGACATTTTTATCGTTTATCAAAACAAACTGTTTGGTAGTTTGATGAATCTCAACAATTCTATTTCATTTTGTATTAGAAATAGTATAGTGTGATAATATAATTTTATTGCCTTCAATTCCAAAGGGAGAGATTGATGACATGTAATTGATTAAATGTTTGATAATGTTAAGTTGAAGATAATGCAAGGCATTAAATCAGTTAATGGTTTGCATTTTCATTGATGTCAACTTGATATCATCTACATGATCATATATAAAATGTCATAGACTTCAGAGAATCAATGGAGAAAAGTTTATGCTTTCAACAATGCATAAAAGTCAAGTATTCACTAAGTGACAGATAACACTGATGGAGTGCACACCATCGGTAAAGACAAAGAAGAAAAGTCACAGTGATACCCGATGAACAGAAGACAGTGTTGCCCGATGAAGCAAACCACATGATGCCCGATGAGCTAAAAATAGAGTTGCTCGACGAATAGAGATCCCAAAGCTGACTGGAGTCACATTGATAGAACTGACAGTTGTAACCAACAACTACCTAAAGAGTTAACCGACGGAACAGAGAGTTCAAAAAATGATAAAATATCTAGCTGGAAAGAGCTAAAGATAGACTTAACTGGTTGTTTTCTTTGTTTTATTCGACCAGAGCTAAGTGATTGATTTAAAGAAGATTTGTACAGTTGGCATAAAGATAACTATGAGATAAATTAGGAGTTATGCTTAAATTAGATTGGCTAGATTATTTTCTACTCCAAGAATCAAGAATCGATGAATATTATGTCTATATAAGAGACAAGCTTAATTCATTTAAAAAACAAATCACATTCATGGAAAAGGGATTAAGGGCAGTGAATAGAAAGAGGATGTTGAAGATAAACTAATGAAGAACAAATTCATGCAGTACTGATCAATCAAGTTGAAGGAGAGCTAAGGAATTCTTTAGACACTGATGAATAGTGAGTACAACATCATAGAGAAGAAAGTATGGAGAAAAAAAGAATTGAATTGATACATTGATCAGAGAGGTAATGTACATAAATAGATCTAAAAATCTGAAATTCAATTTGCATTAGAAATAGGTCATTTTATTTCAGTTTAACCATTGAAGCATCAAGTCTCCTAATAGAGAAGGACTTAACAGTCTTCTATATATATTGAGGTACATCCCAAGGAGTGCCAAAAAGGTTGATTCATGAAAGTAGCATTGGATATTCTTGATGCCTATTGACGGTCTAAGAGAGAGGCTGATTCAAGGATGGCAACATTAGATGCCTGATACTAAGTGACAACCTTTATGTGTAAAATACTCTAACAAGGTCACACCTAACAGTGTGTTTTTAACCTTTAATAGGGTTGGCTCTTAACAGGGCTCACTTTAGAAGAGTGAAAATTTGGGGTACCGGTCCCAGTGGTTTTTTCCCTTAACAGGGTTTCCACATTAAAATCCATGTGTTATGTGTGTATGGTTTATTACTTTACTATTTTACATTTCACATATGCATTTCTAAATTTATTGGTATACTCTGCATATTTACTATATTTTGGTAAATAGTTTCACTACCTAGCAGTAATCAAGGAGAATAAGGATAGACAAGGTAAACCGACAGATAGTTAATCATTATAAGTATCTCATGGCATGCATCTTGTAGGGACATAATAATCTAAGGTTTATTTGATTGGTGGTTAAGATAAGGATAAGTTTTTGAGGCCACTGATTCACCCCCCCCCTCTCAGTTATTTCTAACATTGGGAAGGATTCAACTTCATCCAGGTGAGATCACTTGTGAGTTGGGATAAGGTTTTCTTCATCACATCCAATTAAGAGGCTATGTGAGTATCAGGTTCAGTTTGGGGCACAACCCTTTTCTCCACAAACATTATTTTATGAGCCTCGTAACTGATATAAGTGATGGATGGTGGTAGGGTTGCGAATTGTTGTGCCAGAATTGGGTTTAATGAAGGTATGTGGGTGGACAAAGCCTGACTTCTTACTAAAAATGGATGCGGGGAAGTGTTATTTATAATGGTAGGTACATCCATCAAGTTCCCCTCTTGCGGGTCCATTTGTTGTGTAAACATGATGACCTCATTGTACACCTTTTCCATTGTGTCTCTATCTGTGGGGGAAAGTTTTCTTAGGAAAATTGAAGTGAAGCAGTTTAGGGCTTTGAGGTAAACTTGTATGACTGATGCCTCTAGTATGGTGTAAGGAGCTTCCAAATTTTGATGCATCTTGTGAAAATGATGATTGAACATGATGATGGACTCCTTGGGGTCTTTTCTTATTATTATGAACTAGTGATGTGTTGTAGCAGGGTCCACATACAACTTAAATTGATTAAGAAATTTGGTTTCAAATTTGAGTCATGTGGAGATAGATCCCCGTGGTAGGTTCAGGTACCAATTGTATGTAAATTCCCTCAAAGTTTATGGGAATAGACGACACAAAAATATCTTGGTGGGAATTCTCTTTGCGGTTACAAATTTCTTTAAAGGCATGAATGTGCTCTTCTATTGTCCTTAATTATCCATATATAAAATGCATGCACAACCTCTCTATATTGTTGGGTAATTCATGGAGCTTCCCAATGAAGTTTAGTAGCAAAATTTGTGTGTTAGTGAAGAAAGCCACTGGACGAGGTTGTTGCAAATTATGATTTTGGTTTACGAAAATGAAGACAGTCAGGACAACGAGGTGTGATTACTGTCCAAGTAGATTCTGGGACTCGATAGGATGGTAAGAGGAGCTCTCTCTTGTCTTTCCTTTGTCACTATGAGTTATGCGGTGGTGAGTGAGTTCAAGGAACTCACCTCTTTTTGGAGATGATCTCAACACTTGCTCGAACCATTCTGGAGAGAAAGATCCTATCTTATCCAACTTTTTAGTCTTTAGACCCTCCTTCTAGCACCACTTTTGTTGAGTGTTATTTTTATACAAGTCAATTTCTAGGATCTCGAGACTCGATTTCCTCTCTTGAAAGAATAACGAAGTTATTCCCAAGGTTCCCCAGGGTTGTGGTACAACCTTTTTGGTAACTTAGTTGAAAATAAATGTGAATATTCAAAAAGAGGCCTTTGCTGGTACTTTCAAGATGTCAAACTATTAAAAAATTTAGTAATTTTTGGGTATTTTTGGATTTTATCAATGAATGTATTCTATTAATGATGCAAATTTGTGTTTTAAAATAAAGACAATTTCAATTGCTTTCACATTTGTGACAAAAATTTAAAGGAGCAGGGTAACAAGAATGAAGTAAATTGCTGAAAATGAAATCCTAACAAACATAAACCATTGTTGATCCTTCCTTGAGAATATAATGATAGAGAGATTTGGAACAAACCCAATGAATATAAATTAGACAACATCACAATTATAACCCAATGGATGAAATCGTTTGGAGAGAAAATGTATTCACTCGTGCAATATTTTCAAAACTTATCAAATCAAGAAGCCACCAAGATGTGCACACACATGAGATGGATTTATTGTTGAGCCCAAAAGATAATATTTCCCATACATTCATCACAACAAGATAGATAAAAAACAATAAACTCCAATTAAAGAATCGTGGATTTGAGACAATAAAACAGTTGGCTGTTTGAAAAGAATGAAAAAGTAGACACACATTCATCAATTTCGCATAGATAGCAGCAAATATCACACCATGTATATCTTTATTGCATCAATAATCTGACCTTAATACATTATTTTGATTACAATTAATAGAGTTATGATCTATAAACTCGGAATGCCAAAACTAGGGCATTAGAGGCTCTAAAAATAATGAAAACAAACTAAAACTAAAGCTTTTTTAAAGAATAATATTGCTAAACTAATACTAAACAACTTGCATGGATCTTTAATCCATTTACAATTAGTTTTCCCATTCAAAAGGGATCAAACTTCACTAAGAAAGATGAAAGAGAGGAGCTAGAGTTCCCTTGTTTGCAACTGGAGTCTTCTTCTTGATCTCTGAGTTCTCCCTTGTAATCTTCATTTGTGGTTCTCTTCGAGGTGGGAACTGATAGAGGACCCTTAATCCTTGAAAAAATAACTCTAGTTATGCATCCATATAATCTAAAGTTCTATTTTCATGCAAAAAGCGATCTCACTGGAATGGCCTAGAAATTCAGACCCCGACCTCTGTACTAAAATTTTCTAAGTGCGAATTCGACTAAGTGTGAAACCAAAACTTGAGACCCCAAAAATTTTGGCCTTTCGTAGGCAGAGAGGCTGAAAGGTTGAAAAGGATAAAATGATGAAAAACTAGC
Organism: Thuja plicata; assembly: GCA_018584345.1. Taxonomy (NCBI): domain Eukaryota; kingdom Viridiplantae; phylum Streptophyta; class Pinopsida; order Cupressales; family Cupressaceae; genus Thuja; species Thuja plicata. The sequence continues at coordinate 1,261,268 of MU227235.1, read as the reverse complement.
CTTTGAAAATGGCTAAGTCTAAAAATTTCTACTTCTCAAAAAGGGCTGAGTCTAGATTTGAGCAGTTAGCTTGAGAACACCTCTGGGTGAGAAGCTCGTAGCCTTTGAACTATTTCCTATACCTCCTTGTAGTTTATTTCTCTCCTCTTCAATTTTTTAATTCATTTTTCTTGCTACTCTCTGAAAATGGTCAATTCAGAAGTGAAGAACTTGATCTCTTTGTCATTCTCGAACATCCTTTGCATGTCTTCTTTTGAATAAAAATGTTGGTGTAAGCCTTCTTTGGTGCTAACACCTGCTAGAATATCTTTGAATTTCTATATTACCTCTTTGGTTGGGAATATAATTTTCCTCTCTTGATCTTGGTATAGCTCTAAGTCCATACCTATGAAGAAGTTTTCTATTTCTTCTACCCATTCCATAACTTCCTTATGCTTTTGTTGTATGTGGCCTAGGCACTTTTCATGAACCTTAATTGTTTTGGCTATGCTCTTAATCCAAGTTCTAAAGTTATCTAGCTCCTCACCTTCATATATCTTGACTAGGATTTGGAAGCGTTGCTTCTTGATTATCTTGAGGTCTTGGAGTGTACTTCCCCATTTGGTCAATTCAGAATCTAACCCCTCATCACTCTCTATCATGTTTATCAACTTTTTGATTCCCACCAAAATAATTCTGAAAGGCATAAAAACTAGTTTGATAACCCCTTCTCTAAGCTGTTCAAAATCATTCTTCCAATCAGCACTTTCCTAAATGAAAGAGGGGGTCATACTTATCGGCAAGTCCATAGTAGCTCTTTTCTCTAGTATGACACGTAATGAGGCCTCTAGGAAACTTGGGTAATTGATACCCCCCATTTTATAAATGAATTTATTTAGATCCTCATTCTTCTATGTCAAGGACTTGATAGTTTCCTTATCTTTGCTCATAAATCCCAGAGCATGTTTGAGGCCTAAGACTTCCATGGTCTTACTTCCTTCCCTGGTTGGTTCTCCCAGATCTACCTCTTCAAATGTATAATCCTCTAGGGTGAGTTGTTCTTGAGACGTGCTAGAAGAAGGAACTGCCACCTGTGCCTTCCAGCGACCCTTGGTGTCTTGAGTGACATAATATATGGTCCTTTCCAATATATTAGCCTCTATTTGATGGAAGGCCTGCCCTAAGAATGTCATATATGTGTCTTCTCCTTCCTCTTCATCTGTGTAAGTCCTTTTTTGTGGCTGCATCTCTTTAGCGAACCAAGTAAACCAAGTAGGTTTACTAAAGGTGGTAACTCGATCATATAGGGTGATGTGGAGGACTGAAGCCAAGCATTGTGATTCAGGGGTCACCCCTCCTCTTTATCTAACTTTTCTCCATGTTCACCTTCTTCTCTACCTTCTCTATCATGCATTTATCCTTTATGGATTTCTTCCTCTCTCTTCTCTTATTCCACTACAACCTCCTATTCACCTTTATCTTGGCCTTCATCCTTACAGGAACTGATTGATATTTCTGCATTAAGGCCTTTCATGGATTCTAGTTTGGTTTTGAAGGGAGAAGCATATTTTGTTCTTATTGACACTTGGGGAGTCAGGATAGAGAAATGTAAAGGAATAGATGGTGGTGGAGTTATAATTGGCATTGTAAGTGGTAGAGTCAACATTGGCATCATAGGTGGTGGAGTAGAAGTAGAAAGAGGCGGAGTTGGCATGGGTGTTGGCAGAGAAGGTGGTGGAGTATAAGTAGGAGGCATAATTGGCATGGGAGTTGGGAGAGAAGGTGGTAGAGTCAGAATGGGAGGTGGAAGATAGGTTGGTGGAGTTGGAATGTGAGGTGGTGTAGTTGATGTTGAACTCTATCCTACAGTATTACTCCTTGCTATACTCTGGGAAGTGCCAACATCTTGAGTTTTTGGCCTTTGGTCAGTGCTAGAGTCCACTCCTATGATAGGCACATTTAGTGAGGGGTTTGTGAATTGAGATAGAGGTGGAGTAAGGATCACTTGAGGATGGATGGGTGCATGTTCTCCCATGTCAATTCCTACCATTGAGTCAAGTGTATCCTTCCCCTAGTCTAAAAACCCTCTAGGCCTTCAAAATTGGATATAAGGAACTCATCCAAGCCCAAGGTATCCAACAGATTGTCACTCTCTTTAGGAGTCTCTTCCTTCTTCCTTGTGATCTCCTTTTTCCTTAGAGAGGCTGCTTGAGATATTTTCCTTTTCACTAAGGGTACATCTTCCTATTCTTAATCCTCTTGTAAAGTTTCCAATCGTGGAGAGACATAAGCCCTCTTTATTTTATAGGTCCTCTTCCCTTCTCCAGTGGTAGAGGGAGATGGGTTGGAGGTGGAAGGTTCTTCCCCTTGGGTATCTTTTGATGATCCAATAGGAGGATCTATCTTCCCTCTCATCCTGGTTTTTAGGGCCTTGTTCCTATGATTAGAACTGTATTCTACTGCACGTTCATTCCCATACACTGTTTCCATCTTTTGAGGTGGGGCCTTATTGTATTTGGGCACTCTGGAATTTTCTCTGTGTTTCTTATCTACCTTCTAAGGTGGATCCATTAGTTTCTTCAAAATAATAGGATCCATTTGATAAGGCCCATTGATCCATGCCTTAGTCATTTTGACCACATGCCTTGATCTGAATTCAATTTTTTCCTTCTCCTCCTTATCTACCTTTGCATTCAAGATAGGCATGTTGTATATTTTATCAAGAGTATAAATTGACTCTAGTGCATTATCTGAATACTTTCCCCAAAGCTTGGGGGAATAATGATCTATAAGGCTACTTGTGCTAGTGTGATGGAAATCCTATAGTAATCCCTGATCCTCACCTCTTTGTCATCCACACAATTTATCCAATGATCTTCGACATGTGGTTCATGGATGTAGAACTTACCAATAATATGGTTGTATGTGCCTATGGGGTTGAATCGGGCCTGAATGTTCTTATATAGTTGGAGTGAGCACTCATCCCACTCAAAGGCCATTGACTTCTAGATATTCATGTCCTGGAGAGTGAAGGGCCCTAGGGAAATGAGGAAGTCCCAAAAATTCTTCTTTTTATGATTGATGTGTTTGTATGCATCTGTGAGATGCCTCACCATTTCCAGGATAATTACCCAATAAGATGGGTACCTAGGTAGCTTCTTGGGTGCAAGGTATATCTTTCCACTCAGATGAATGTGAAAGTTCTAAACTGTATGTAGTACACCCCTATGGCCCTTATTTTGGCAAAAAATTCTTTTGATAGCCTCTTCATGTAGTCCCCCTCTATGGATCTAATGAGTGCAAAGATAAAGGCATCATTTACTACTCTGTATTCTGGGCTATCTTTAGGCATATCCATTCTTCTCACTAGTTATAGATAGACAATATGAGGCCATGCATTTGGTTCATTAAAGTTTTCCCATTTTGTGAGGCCTAGATAGTGTGCTCATATGGTTTATAGGTACACTATCTATGTATTCATATAGAAATTTGGGTTGTCCTTAATCGCGGTCAGTTGCTCATCCAATTTATCACTTAGGATGGTGGCCCAATCAAATTTGGCCTTGTGGTTCCTGATCTTCTCTATCAACAAGAACATCTAGTTCTCGAGTTGGATAGACTGAGGTAGTCCATACACTTAGATTATCAATGTGACTTCTGCATGGATTTAAACTCTCAAGTATCCACTTCTAAGATCTATTTTTTCCAGTTTGTTCATTGGGAGAGGTTGTTGGAGGTATTCCCAATTTGTAATCTCATAAGCATCTTCAGTCTTGTTCCTGAACTATCTCAACCCCTTTTCTATATAGAAGTCATATAATTTTTCCACGCCCTTCTATAGATAGAATACCTCTTCTATGTTTCCTTTCCTTAGGTCAAGGACTACCTATCCTTCTATATTCTTGACCACCTATTCATCCAGTATTTAGTGTTTGGAAAATGTCATGATACGCTCGGAGGACATGACCACTACCCGGTGTGCTGCTAGATTGACTAAGCCTGAAAAATCTAGGGAGGTGCAGTCTTTAGTCCTTCCTACTGGTTGAGAACATATTAATAGGAATTGATCCCAGTCCACATTCTTGATGTCTATATCAGTGATCACTATGTGCTTATTTCTGATCTTTGAAGGGGGATGGTTCCCCTTGAATAGGTACTTTATTGGTGATGTTGTCCGCTTCTCAGGCATTCCTGGGAGGAAACATGCAAGAATCAGTATCTTTATTGAAAGAAAACTACTAAAGAAAGAAAGAAAACAAAACTAACTAAGAAAACCAGAAGCAGAGGGCTCTTAAGTAGCCAGAAATGAAATTTTTAGCTCTTTCAGACTTTTTGGGCTTTCAGACACCGAAGACAAGGTCAGGGTGTGAAAGGCCGAAATTGAAGGATGAGGCTGTGGTGAAGAAAGCCTTTTTGAACTTACGGAGTGCAAAAAATTTGCGGAAAATTAGGGTGCAAAAACCTGAAATCTCAAAGAGATTTGGGGGCTGATGAAATTATTTTAGGCTTGTGGTGTGCGAAAGTCCAAAGAAGGTTTAAGAGTGCAAAAGTACAAAACCTTTGAGAAGGGAGACCTTGGCTTCAGATGCTTTGACATTTCAGGGTTTTTGGACATTTTGGAGGTCCAAAACACTGACAATGCTGAAAGTGCGAACTACACTTGGGTTGAAAACTGCTTTGGGAGGGGTTATTTTTTGTCTTTTAGGAGGTGAAAAACCTGTGACTAGGTCACGACACAAAACCCTAACTTTTAAAAAAACACAAAAAAAAGACAATGAAGAGGAGAGAGACCCCTCTAGAGGTCCAAGGGTGCAAACCCTAGTAACCTAGGAGGGAGCATGACCTGACTAGGCCAAAAACCAAACCAAAACAAACCTAAAAAATGAAAACATGAGCCGAAAAGAGGAAAAGACAACAACAAGAAGGCCCTACTTGCAAGGTGTGAGGAGATGGTGAAAAAAATGAGCCGCTGAGTGCAAGGAGAGGAAATCTGGTAACAAATGCTAAGGAGTAAAAATAGAGTGCATGCGAAGAGGCGAGAAGACGTAGGCGATGGAAAAAGAACAAGTGAGAAGAAAAGTGACTTGGTCACTTAAATAGCCTATAGGTGATGTCACCAGAGTTTGGAAATTTGGAGGCTGGGACACTGAAATTCGGGTGGCCTCCTCCCCTTTTAGTGTTTTGGAGGCCAAAATACCGAAAGGTGCAAAGGTTCTACCCTTCGGCCTTTTCAGTGTTTTGGAGGCCAAAACACCAAAAAGGTCTGGCTCATCCCTTTGGCCTTTTTGGTGTTTCGAAGGGCTTGAGGTCCTCTAAAATTCTGAAAGTGTGAAAGGGCCAAAAAATACTTTTTCTCTCACAACAAGCCCCTCCAAAACCTAGTTCAAGGAACAGGGAGAGGTACAGACCTAAAAGCCAAAAATGAAGGGGGCTCCCATAGTCAGAGGACCAAAATGGGGTGTGTGTTGTGGACCCATAATAGGATGTTGTTGCCACTTTCTCATCAAATTCTTTCGGAGGATTTGTTGATTTTGATGTAGTTTTTAGTATTTAAAAATTTGTTGAAATTGGATGTGGTGTCATTCTTATCAACGAGAACAAGAACCATTGGAATTTTTCTCTCAAATTGACTCACTTGAAGTTGATAATGATAAAGCACTGCACATAATTGTGAAAAGGAAGAAAACTTAGTATGAAGTATTTTATCTCTAATTTCCTTTTGTAAATTAGTAATAAAAATGTGTTTTATATCAACATAAGAAACATGATAAGAAATATGAGCATGCAAATGCTTAAATCTACCAATAAAGTCACTAAAAGTTTCTTTAACACCTTGCTTACAATGAATCAAATTAGTCAAAGAAATTTGAGGACCAATGTTGTTTTGGAATTGTTGAATAAAAAAATTATCAAGCTTGTGGAAGGAATCAATTGAATAAGGAGGAAAATAACAGTACCATTTCATGTATTTTTCTCGAAAGATTCTAGTTGTTAGAATAACTGAGAATGGGGGGGGGGTGAATTAGTGACCTTAACAATTATTCCAAAAGATCCAACCAAAAACTTATCTCTCCAATAAAATACCTTCAATTATCTTACAGTCCCAATTTCATAAAGATGTATGTCATAAATAATCTTAACAAATATAAACTTCTTAGTAAGATATACTGTTTATCTTTTCTAGACTTTACCGAGGAGCAGCAAATAAACTTAGCGTTAACCGACCAATCCATTTTCAATAATGTGTAAAAAAAATATCAATGCAATGAAAAATATACACATTTGACATAGAATTTAATGTGGAAACCCAATATGGGAAAAACCACCTGGGACCGGTAACCCAAAATATTTTCACTCTTATGAAGTGAACTCAGTGAAGAGCCAACCCTGTTAAAGGTTACAATACACACTTTTAAGTGTGAACTTGTTAGAGGATTTAAAACCAACAGTTTGTGTTTTGACCTAACACTCACTATACTGTCAAAAAGAAAACCTTTTGATACTCTTGAGTATCTCAATAAAATAAGGACTGTTAAATACCACTCAGATAAATGATTTTCTGAATCAATGGTTAAACTGATACAATAAATGATCTATTCAAAATACAACTTTGATTTTCAATTATTCAGATCTATTTTTAGTCTAATAATACCTCTCTGATCAATATATACTTCAGTTCCTTTTCTTTCTTTATTTATTCTTCTCAGTGAATGCTTTGTCCTTTGTTGCTCAGTGTTTGTAGAATTGCTTGTCTATGTTCTTCAACCTGTATGATCAGATCTGCATGAAGAGTTCTATCTTCACAAAAAAATAAACTAAGAATTCCTCTATTTGATAATGAATTCCTTGTCTCTTTATATAGACATGATTAGTTTCTCAATCTCCTTGTTTTTGTCGTAGATCTCTTTTTGATCTGTAAAAATCACCATGATTTTATTTATCTCGTAAAGCTCTCCTTTAGTTTTATTCTATAAATCTCTCCTTGATAACTATGAATAAAACACGCTTTTAATCTCCTCCCTTGATTTAGCTTAACTGATCATTGATAATAAAAAAATCAATCATTCAATCCCTAAATTGTAGTTGTAGACATCTAAAATTGACCAGGTGTTCTCTTATCAAGGAAATCTACATTTTTCATCAAATTGCTCATAATCTCATCAAATTGCATCAAAATCAAATCAAATGGACATTTATCAATCAAATTGGACAAAATCAAATTAAATCAAAGGATTAATTAACCATGACATCAAATAATCAAAAATAAGCCTAAAAGGATCAATCAAAATTATATAATTGATTTTAATCAATTAATTATATAGTTTATATCAAAAATCAAATTGAACCTATTCATCCCTACATGGCTAATTTAATTAATTGATTGAATTAAATAATCCTAATATCTTTCAACATGAATTTGAACAACCAATGGGAATTGAGAACACAAAGCACATGGATCACTCCTTATTGAATCTCAATCACTCATTTTGAATCTTGAATCTCAATCACTCAAATTTGTCTCTTTGTCCCAACCTTTGAGACAATCATTTAAATTGTCCCCCCATTTGAAACCATTTGAAAGCCTCTCACTCAACCATGGCTTAACTATGATCAATTAACTTTACCCCCTACACTTGGGAAAATTCTATAAATAGAAGTCATATTGAGAGCATTAAGGATCCTAGAAATTTGAATGCAAAACATCAAACCTCTTGTCATTTTCATAGCAATTTGAGCATTTTGAGAGATTATATAGAAATTTTGCATCATAGAGATCATTTTGAGTGCATTTCAATAAAATTTTATCATGATTTGAGAGAATTGAGCTAGATTTAGGCATTTATCTTCATCAAATTATTGTTCTAGGACTGTCATTGATAGAGATTAAGGCTGAGATCTTTATAAACATGCTTAGATAGAGAGCCATGAGATGCTTATTAATTTAATTGAAATTCCTAGCTTAAATTTCCATTATTTTTCCATAGAATTTTAGTTAAATAAACTAATTTCATGAAGGTGTATTTTATTCACACACAAATGGCACCCACCATGGGGCTTTGAGCCTCAATTCATCATTTATTTCAAGTTTTGTGTGTTTTTCCTTCACTTTTGTGACAATTTTATAGTTTGCAGGAGAAATGACGCCTATGAGCAGTCTAATGACGCCTGTCAACAGAGAAGTAATGCCTACAGAATTATTTCTAATTCTATCTTAAATTATTTTGTCATCTATGAGATAAAGTGTGATGCCTACGAGCATAAAGAATCACCTCTGACTTGAGAAACACTGCCTACAAGCTGACTGTTGACACCTATGATCAATCTTTCAACGCAATTTAAACTTTATGCAGTGCCTATCAATTTTATTTTAGCACTTGTTCATTTTTAAATGACGCGTGTTAAGATTTAAATTTCACTTTCAAAGTTTTAAATACCACGTAGTAATAGTTAAATAATGTCTGTTAGATGTTATATGATGCCTACAATTTTTGCATGTTATTGAGTTTAAACTGATATTTTCTCTATTTTAACTCTCTATTTTTCTGTTTCCTGCAGATGAAACATAACTTGAAAGTACAGAAGCTAGAATTGAGGGTTACAAGACCAAACAAAGAGGTAAGGATTCTAACAAAATACTCTAAAAAACTTCATAGTGAAAATCTCTTGGAAAGTTTAGAGTTAGAAGAACATTTTTATGTGCATTACATAAAAGTTAGTAGTGCATACAGAAAGAATTTTCCTACTCTCAATTGTTTTTATGCTTTAGGTTCTTAAGTTGATTTTGGCAAATTTGATCAAAAGAACTTAGTTGAATTTTCAATTTGATTTCATGTTTTTCTTCACTTTGTTGCTTTTTGTTGACTAACTTGTTGGTGGAGCCGGAGTGGGAGCTATCACCACTAGGTGAGTAAGAAAAACAAGTATCAAAATCTCAAAAAAGTGCCTAGCCTTTGCTAGCTACAAAAGAGGTACTTTTCAAAACAAGCTTGCTTTCCCTTAACTGGTGGCAATTCATTTATACCTAGTATAATTAGGAAAAACCCTATTATTGTCCATCTTGAACAAAACATTAGGCATATGCTCTCAACTTTTCAGAGTTGATAAAAAAGCCAAGCATGTTGAGTTTAGGGTGGTAGAAAGAAAGGGAGGCAAATTAACCACACATTTCAATTTCTAAGAACCTCCTTGTGAAGGGGTTGAAAAAGAATAAATTTTTTTTGAAATGTTTGGGACAAATAACAATAATAGGGATATGCTCTTCACTTTTTAAGTGAATCAAATTCCAAAAATTGTTGAACTAAGTTCATTTTTCTCTTTCCTATATATACTAGTTAAATTAGAGCTTTAGAGGGCCTACCTCCCGAGTACATCCTTACAAGGACGATGAGAGGGAACGACCCAAAGTGGGGGACAATCGCTTAAGCCATGATACTATCCAAACCACTATAAATAAATGCACTCTTCCTTAATGGGTTGTAGTGACTAAATTATGTGCAAGTTATCTTCACTTCCTCGAGTAGTCCTTCGAGATTTTGCAAAATCATACTTTTGTGCATGTGGGAAGCCTGCAAGGGGGTAAAAGAACTTGACATAGTTTAGAATGGAGGTGTTAAATAAATCCCAAATTAATAGAATGCTACCTTTTAGAGCCAAAATGTTAAAAAGCAAATCTAACTCTAGGTAGATTGCTTGGTATCTATTCTTGTGCTATACTTGTTAAAACTACCAAGAACATACACGTAGTGTTGTTTTAGGGACATGATACAAAATTTATGTGTGTGTTGCATTTGTATTTACTTTTCAAGAAAGAATATTATCTGGAAGACCTGATCATAACCCCAAAAATTTTAAAATCCAAAAAAATTGAGAAAAATAACTTTGATCTGTTAAATGCCAGGTATGAACATTTAATTGACACCTACAGAAAGTTATGTGACGCCTGAAACTTTGAAACAACGCTTGGCATCATTCAAACACCATGTAAGTCACTAGAAAGTGATGCTTGGAATATTTACAACAATTCCTATCAATAGGTAAACGTCGCCTGCTAATTGCAGAGTGTCGCATAGACAAATTCCAGTTAACACCTGTGTATAGTTAAGTCACACCTACACATAAGGAAGTGATGCCCAAAAAAAAGAAGGGAAAATAGTGTACATTTCTCGAGGGCTTGGAGAAAATTGGATTTCATTTTTGAGTACCCTTTTGGATTTTCTAGCTGTTCAAAAGTTCAACCTGGTCAGAATCCCCATTATTGGACATTTTGCAAAATTATAAGGGATTGATTAATTTAAGTGAGAAATCCAAGATTTTACGCAATTCATGTCCATGCCGGCTTTTACTCGATCTCACTATATAAAAAATACCCTGCAATCGGACGGTTCATATCTAAGGTAGGAGCTTCCTTTTCGTAGCGATACATTCACTTCTTCAAGACCAACATGAGAAACTACAAGGGAATTGGAACCAACCATGTCTTTCCCATTTGGAAACATGGACCCCGATCAAATTAACCATGTTAACAAGGATATCAATAAAAAAGGAGGTGGTGGGGTTAATAAAAATAACAATAGAGAAGGATTTGACCCTAACAACCAAGGGTTTTAAAATAATAATAATGGAGGAGGAATTGACCCTAACAACCAAGGGTTAAATAACAAAAACAATGGGGGCAATGTTGACCCTAATGATGAAGAGGCAACTGATGAGAAGGTCAATGAAGCCAGGAAAAGCCCATTCTTCATGATCTTATGGAGAAAGTGTTGGATAGAGATAGGGAAAAGTACTTTTTAGACCTAGCACAAGCGGGTCTCAAAATCCCTCATGATTATGATGTCAATCAACTCAAACAAAAAGAAGCCGAAGCAAATCCTATTGATGTCATGAATAAATATTTTAAATTATTCCAAATGCAATTGGACACAATGAAACAAAGTGGGGCTCCTAAACCCTTTTCCGTCAAAGCTTTGTGTCCTTTTCCATTCGATAAAGCCCTAATTATGGTCCCATTCCCAAATCATGTTGTTTTTCCTAAATATGACAAGTATGAAGGAGCATCCGATCCCCAAGATAATTTAAGGGAATTTTATGCATTGAGCCTATATTTCATGAATGACACAATATATTTAATGAGGTTGTTTCCAAGAAGTTTAGGAGGCATGACAATGGAGTGGTTTTCCAAGTTACCCTCCGGCATCCTAACTTTCAAAGAATTGGCCTCCAAATTCGTAACTCATTATTCATACAAAATAAAACATTAGGTTACGATGATAAATTTATGTAATACCAAGAAATGAGGAGGATTATTCCTACTTTTCTTGCAAAGATGGAGAGCGGTATTCTCTAGATACCCTCGAAGTGTACCTAAAAAAGAGAAGATGTACATCTTTAATAATAGTTTGAGTAATGAGATGAACTATCGGTTAAGGTTGCAATGTCCTAGGTATTTACAATACCTAATTGAGAATGGGGTTACCATGGAAGAGGTATTGGTTAACAGTGGAGAACTTGAACTTTATAAGAACAAAAAAAACAATACCTCCAATAACAATCAAAATAGGAATCCTCCTAATAATAACCGATTTTGGATGAGGAACAAAAATAAAGGTGTGGTCAATGATGGAGTTGTAGAGGAAAATAAATTGAATTCCACCCCTTTAAATCTTACAAGAGGATCCTCTCAAGCTAACAATGTGACTCAAGCATCCAAAGTGCCTTTCAACAACAATACCAACAATAATAACTTTGGGAATTATCAAGGGGCTAACAAGCCTAAGCCTTTCTTTGCACCAACACCTAAGAGGAATTTCACTTGCTTGGGTGAACCACTTGAAAATGCATTAAGGAATCTTATTTCAAATAAGATTATTGATTTACCAAGTGCTCAACCCTATGAACCATAAATCAATCCTACATGGTGGAGTGAGTCTAACCATTGTGAATACCATAGGAATCAAGGACATAAGATGAATGATTGCATGCACCTAAAACATGTGGTGCAAGATCTAATTGACAATGGTGTGATTAAGGTAGAAGGACCCCACATGACATTTAAAAATAATATCTACAAGCATGAAAAAGGTGAATCTTCCAATTCTAACAATGGAGGGAACAATGGAAATAACTTGAGAGGCAACAAAAATGTAAACTTTTCCCATATCTATAATAATACTATTAATGCCCTATCCAGACATGATATTACTATCAATGTGGTGGTGATCAAAGAACAACCTAACAAAGAGACCTCTAATGTTTTAACTAGGGGGAAAGCAGCAAGAGTTACCCTACAAGGAAGTGGCCCTAAAACATTTGGTCTTACTCCAACAACTACTTTGGCTAAACCAACATCTTCTTCATTAAAGCCTTATAGTTTGGTTGATCAACTACACAAAACTCCAGCCCAAATTTCTATATTGTAGTTTTTGAAAATTTCTCCTAACCACAAAGAGATCTTGGAAAAATCCCTAGTGGAGACTAATGTTCCCATAACTTTGGAGGAAGATAAGTTTCAAAATATGGAAGGACATCTCATATCCCCTCATTGCCTTTCATTCTCTAAACAAGATGATATGTCCATTACCCACCCTCAAAATTTTCCCTTACATATAGAAGTGTTAATCCAAAGGCATAGGGTCAAGAGAGTCCTCATTGATGGGGGAGCCAGTCTTAATATTTCCAAATTGAACCTTGTCAAGTCTTTGGGGTTAGCCAAATCATCCATTGATCCTAAAAAGAAGATTACCATTAAGGCTTATGATGAGGAAGAAAGATCTTCGAAAGGCATGATTGTTCTACCTATTCAAGTGGGACCTATTAAAAAAGACACAATATGTCAAGTCCTTGACATGAAACTAAATTATAATATCTTATTGGCAAGACCATGGATTCATGAGATGCAAACGATACCTTCCACCTATCATCAATGCATAAAATTTCCACACATGCGTGAAGAGATCACAATTTGAGGAGATTCTTATCCCTTTCAATATTGCAACACATTGAAACCAAGTCATGAGTTATTTATTCCTCACAATAGGGAAGGAGTCATCCCTAATGTCATCATTGAAGGAGCTACAGAGGAAAGTTCAATGTTAACATCAAATTCTACATCTACCTCAAACCCTAATCAAACTAAATCAACTAAGGGAAAGGATAAAATGAGTTATGAGGGTCAAAATTCACATGACAATTTAGTTAAGACTTCTACATTAAAGATGGAAATGTTGAAACCTTCCAAGGATGAGAGAGAACAAGCCAAGAAGGATCAATAACAAAAGATGAATGAAATGATGCCTAACTTTTAAAAGCAATGTAGAATCAATTCCAAATGAGTGGGGGAATATTTTGTTTCCCTATTTGATTTGCCAACTTCTCCTAAGACACATGGAAAACCATCAAGTGTGCATCCAACTCATAAATATAAATCTCATTTTGTAAGAGAGAGTGAAAAAAAAAACCCTAGAAAAGGAGGACAATGAAGAGTTACAATGGCTCTACAAAGAGGAAGATACTTCAAACAATCCGGTGGAAAGAGTACAACACATCAACATTCAAACTGAGCAATATGGAAAAGGGTATCAAATTATAAAAAAAATGGGATGCAAGGCACAAGGACCCTGGTGGTACCCTAATTTTTGATAATTTAGAAGTCCCAATCCATTATCAAGAAGCATGTTTCTCCATACTAAAAAAAATCAAAGGAAGGAAGCTTTATGACACAAATAAATAGAACTAACTAATCGA
>MU227235.1:1230296-1240952 GCA_018584345.1 Thuja plicata | reverse complement strand
TTACCTTAGTTCAAAAGATGTGCACACTTGAAAAGTTTACAAAAGAAAATAGTGACAAGTTAGCAGAAATAGATTCTAATGTCACAACGAGTGCACAAAGCCTAACCTCAAATGCAGACAGTATCAAGGTGCATCATGACAAGGTCATTAAGGCTAACAGGCTAAGGCAAGAAATATGGGATGCTGAAACACAATTAAGAAGTGAGATTACCAAACTATAGGCACACATATTTCCTAATCTTACTATTCTACAACAGCATATTTCTGAAGCCAGAAACTTAATTGCAACCCCAGAGATGTCTATAGTAGACAACATCTATGATATACACGTAAGGATATCACTTGAGCACATGGATCTAGAAATGTTGAAGGATAAATGGGAAAAGATGATGGAGGAAATCAAGTCCTCACATTCCCACCTTTTTGACAAGATGTAAGTACCTTTGCCTTTATTATCAAAAAAGGAGGAATAGAAAGGAAATGTATATTGTATTTACAGAAGGAACATATATGTAAAGATAGTAATGTACAATATATATAAAAAAAGTACATAAGGAAATATATATAATTACACTTACCGACATATACATAGGGGGAGTCATTCAAATGACTAAGGAAGAAGTATACACATGTGTACATACTAATACATTCAGTATGTTGCACATATCATTCTTTTGATACTAATTTCAAAGGGGGAGATTGATGACATTAATTTTTCCATTAGTACACTTAGTGAAAAACATTGACAGAGATCATCAGTACAAGCATAACTGGTGGACTACAAGTATAACCGGAAAACAGTGAGCATATCCAATAGAATAAAAATTCATGAGAAAATGCTAAATATGGAATTGACCGATGAACACTGACAAGTGTTAACACCGATGAAGTAAACATGACATCACCGATGGGTCAATGACATAACACAAAGATCATCATCGACAAAATAGTTTTGAGAACAAAACCGACGGAGCAGAAAAAGGCATACCTGATGAACAATTCAAGAAAGGAACACTGACGAGAAAGAAAACTGACAGAATGACAAAGAAGCCTGACCATCATAACCGACAGTCAGTTAGAGAACCCACAAATAGTGGATCTGAGTTTTACACGTCAGATAAAGCATTGTAATTTTATTTTTAGAGTTTCAATTTGTTTTAAATAATTACTTGAGGGTCAAGCAAGCATAATGTAAATGTTTTAAAGCATCCTTGTGGATCTAAAACATATCTAACTAAAGATCAAGGTCAAGTTGTAAACCTTGGATCTAGAGTTAACTCGTGAAGCATGAATCGAGAATAGAGATAAAACCTAGTATGAATAGATGTTCAATCAATTGTGAATTATGAATTCATTATTGTTGATAGCGATGAAGAGAATCTAAGGAGAAGAAGGCATAATTCATGAAAAGTTCAAAAATAGATCACACCAATTATCAAGAACACGCAGAGGCTACTGACGAGTAGACAAAGGTATTATCCAATCATGAAAAGATGATTACTCATACATAGGAAGCTTTACTAGATGTGTTATCAGCAATTAGAGATTGCATACATCATCATATCAAAGACTTATGTAGTTGCATTCTAACAAGTGCATCACATCTAAAATCCTTTTGTAGAAGGTGGAATTAACTATTCTTTACAAATCTCTTAATAGAGTGCACACTTAACAGTGTTGCTAAAGCTTCAAATGAAGTAGATCTTAACAGGTCTCCACTGTAATACTCCTAACAGGGTAGGTCATCAGAAGTGACCAATTGTAAACCTTAACCAGCCCCTTCTTATCTGCAGATAGTGAATTCTTGTGGGTAAAAATCCCCACTGCAATTTTTACTTCCTAACAGGAGTTTTCTGCGATATCATATCTTGTGTCATGTGTTATCTATTTTCATGAATGTTTCTTGTATGGTTACTTATTAAAGAAATTATGTTATGATTGTAGATACATAAAGAAAGATGAATAGTTAGATAAGATAATTTACAAAATAATGACTAAGGGTTAATGGGCTAACCAATAAAATTTTTAGAGGTACTGATTCACCCCTCCCCTCTCAGTACATCATTCCAATATAATTCCAACATATAATACAATTTTGATAGATGGATCAGATGGATCAATAACTACAAATATGAACTCTATTGTACTATTTTCATAATTAATAAAGATAAGTCCTTTTATTTCATGTATGCAATTGTTTCACTATCATTTTACAATTAGTCCCTCGAATAAACCAATAGAACTTCTTCAAAGTGATAGTTTGATGTGCATATTTCCTGATTTGATTTATATTCTTTATTTTCAATTGGTTTTCTCATTTTGAATGGTTAAATTATTTTAATTGAGGCCTCAGTCAATTGGGCTATCATCTAAGAAGTATCACCCTTTTGAAATATCTTTGAATTTATTTTAGGTTGCATGTACATTCCATAACACCTTTGAAGTGATAAGTTTTCTTGTAAAACTATCTCTGAGGTTGAACATAAGATTGGAATGATAGTGACTCTATTTCCCATGGCTGATTAAGGCACTGGTCTTTTTTTCTTATTTGAATTATAGTTATTTAGTTCATTGTTTATATTTTTGTGATATTTACCCATCTATTCATTTCAAATTCCATACACATTTATTAAACATTCTTTCAATTACTTAAAGTATTTCAATTTACAGTTCATGATATATTGCTTTCAGTTAGATTTATTTCAAGTGCCTTTCCATACTTGAGAGAGAAGGTTGAAGTGTTACTTATCTATTGTAAAAATCCTTGTAAATTGAAGGATAAGTCAAGGTATAGGTCTGCCAGCCTTGGTTTTGCAAAGCCAGGATTGCAGAAGTTCCAACCTTGCCTTGGTTGTGACGTGTTAGTTGGCCAAATCACTTGGGTTTCCAAGCATTGGATTGGAAAGTCCATAGGAAATACAATTTGTTGATTTGAGCACCAATAGAGTAGCGAATCTATTGGGGACTTGTTTAAAAGAACATTTTTGTATTTTACCTAGAAGCTCTGGTGATATATTTAAGACTCTACTAGGAGAAAAGAAATCAGAAGATAGTAAGTATTTTCCTTTTGATAAGAAGGTGGTGACTCTATTGAACAAAGCATTTTAGTTAGTGACTCTACTGAGGGAGAAGAATCAGAAGGAGATGGTGGATTATTTTTTAAAATGTATCCATCATTTCAAAGAAAGCCTTTTATTTCAGATGGTATCAGGTCATTGGATATTAGGAAATTTCAATGCATCCCAAATAAGTTATCCCCTAAAATTTCACAACTTCTACTAAATTTCCATGGAGAATGGGATGAACTGACACTACAACATTTGGATGCATTTTATACATTCATAGAAGATTATGAGGTTTCTACAGAGGATCAGGTGATGAGGCTATTTGTCAAGACGTTAAAAGAGAATTCCAGACAAGTATATGAATCACTACCCACACAATCCATCTCATCATGGAGATAGTTTGAGCAGTGGTTTCTTGATATGTTTCATGATGCTAGTGGTGAAGAAGAAAACATGTTCTATGAACAAGACATGTGATATGAATAGGAAAGAGAGCCAAATTATATTTTGGAGGAAGAATATTACATGTCCCCTTTGGATATATTCTTCAGTTTGGAAAGATATAAAGGTGAACCTGCACTACATTTGTTCATGAGAATGATAAAGATCTATTGGGAAATACCTTCAGATATCAGGCCTCTAGGAAGGGAATTAATGGATAAAATTTGTGAGTTAGGAATCTGCCATGATTCTCAACTACTATCTTTCCTTGAGAAAATATGTGAAGTATTGAGGGAAGAAAAGAATGATGACATAGAGGAAGAAAATTTGGATCAGATTGAAGTAGAATGTGTATGTAGTGAGATTTTCATGGAAACAAATATCAATGACCATGATGATGAGGAAAAATATCTTCTCAGTATAGAAGAAATCTCATATTTACTAGACATGGAATATCAAAAACATGTTGAGAAGAGTGGTCAAATTTTTTTTCTTAATGCACCATGATAAGCAAGTTGATGGACCATTACATACTCAGGGGGTACTAGATGAAGAAGATGATAAATTTCAAGAATCAAATAACAGAGATGGAATAAAAAACCATACAACATATGAACACGAAGAAGTTTCAGATGAAAGCTCTCATGGAGATATTCTTGAGTTCTCTATATCCTTGAATCAATTATTTGAAGAATATTTTATATACAATAGAGTCCATCAACATCATGATAAAGATAGTGAGCCTAGTGATCATTTTGAAGATGATGAAACTCAAAATATGTATGGGGAAGTGTATTCAGAAAGTGAGACATGCATTATTTCATCCTGTGAGCATAAGTTGTATCAAACATGTGAAGATGAGATGGAATCAAATAGATATAATGAGGAGACTGTGTTGAAGATTAGTTTTAAAAATTATCCAAGTATCCTATCTGATCAAATTCTTGATATGAAGGAAGTTCCTGAATGTGAGTTATCTCCAAATCTTTTTTGTGAAAAGAAACAACATCTTGAGTATAGGGAAGATTTTGTACGTAAAGGCATCCAAGAAGAAGAGCTTAATCTAGTTACTTGTAGGGTTGATCAAATGCATGGGGATCTTCTATTTAGCAAGGACTACAGTGCACCTGCTAACTTTTCTAAAGGTAAACAAAATTCAAAGCATGTTAACAAAGAAATGAATGTTGTCCATGAAAGTGGTGGTATTGTATGTGGGAGATCCAAAGTATTACATGATCAAAATTATGTGTTCAATAGAGGAAAGAAGTGGTGTTCATTTTTTGGGGGGGCCTGGGGCCACCCAATCAAATGTTCCTATGAAAGTTCTTCATGAGAATATTGGTATAAAGATAAATCTTAAAGATAAGAACCAAATCACTTTGCATTAGGTTTAGTGTGGATATTTGCTCTGCTTCTCCAGAGATAGTTGGAATCTCGCTATGCTCACAAGGAGCATACATCCCTAAAAAGAGGCACTGGTGGTACCCCAAATTTTGATAATTTAGAAGTCCCAATCCATTATCAAGAAGCATGTTTATCCATACTAAAAAAAATCAAAGGAAGGAAGCTTTATGACACAAATAAATAGAACTAACTAATCGAAGCCTTCAGAAAATGTTGGAATTTAGACCTTCTATAAAGATGATTTTGACAGAGGATAAAGATGGTCAAATTTTAAAAATCTAAAAATGACCCAATTTGGGAAATCAAATTTCCTAGCTCCAACATAAATATTAGCTTTTCACGAGCTGTTTTGGATTTTCTACCAAAGCCAAATCTGAAAGTTAGGTAGTTATTTTTTAGTTAGTTTATTGTTTTTTCAAAATAATTTATAATAAGAGTTGTGTCTTTTTACCCTAAAGAGGTGTGAAAGCCACTCAAACACACATATATATATACATAATGTAAAATGTAAAGAGAAGAGAATACAACAATATAATACAATTTTGATAGATGGATTAGATGGATCAATAACTACAAATATGAACTCTATTGTGCTATTTTCATAATCAATAAAGATAAGTTCTTTTTTTTCATGTATGCAATTGTTTCATTATCATTTTATAATTAGTCCCTCGGATAAACCAATAGAACTTCTTCAAAGTGATAGTTTGATGTGCATGTTTCCTGATTTGATTTATATTCTATATTTTCAATTGGTTTTCTCATTTTGAATGGTTAAATTCTGTTGATTGAGGCCTCGGTCAATTGGGCTGTCATCTGAGAAGTATTACCCTTTTGAAATATCTCTGAATTTGTTTCAGGTTGCATGTACATTCCATAACACCTTTGAAGTGATAATTTTTCTTGTAAAACTGTCTCTAAGGTTGAACACAAGATTGGAATGATAGTGACTCTATTGCCCATGGTTGATTAAGGCACTGGTCTTTTTTGCTTATTTGAATTATAGTTATTTAGTTTGTTGTTTATAGTTTTGTGATATCTATCTATCTATTCATTTCAAATTACATACACATTTACTAAACATTCTTTCAATTGCTTAAAGTATTTCAATTTATAGTTCATGATATATTGCTTTCAGTTAGATTTATTTCAAGTGCCTTGCCATACTTGAGAGAGAAGGTTGAAGTGTTACTTATCTATTGTAAAAAGCCTTGTAAATTGAAGGATAAGTCAAGGTATAGGTCTACCAGCCTTGGTTTTGTAGAGCCAGAATTGTAGAAGTTCCAACCTTTCCTTGGTTGTGACTTGTTAGTTGGCCAAATCACTTGGGTTTCCAAGCATTGGATTGGCAAGTCCATAGGAAATCCAATATATTTATTTGAGCACCAATAGACCCTAAGGAGTCAAGAATAGAGGATTTCTAGAACCCATTGAACCGGCTTGGAGATCAAAAGAAGAGAAATCCAAAATAGGTTATCAAAATAAAGGGGAAAGTTCAATCCAAATGCAGGATTTTCATGAACATGTACACATGGTAGGATCTGAGAGTGAGGATGATTCTGGGGATTATGAGTGGGATTCCTTATTCAAAGATTCTTGGCATGATAAAGAGGTTGATTTTATTTGCACATATGCTACCATTCCTAAGGTCACAAGTCAAGAAAATGAGCATCAAGGTTCAAATTCTACACAAGTGTCAAGTGAACCTCAAGAATCCAATGTAGGTAAATAATATAGGAATAATCAATGGATAGGTGAACCTTGGGTACCTTTGTGGGGGGTGATTAAATTTTTTTATTTAATCCACACACATTCTTTCCCATGGAAATCAATGAGGACTCTAGTGAAGGGGATTTCAATCCTACTTCCATGGAACATCTTGAGGAATCCCATGTCATAGACCTAAGTGATACAATGTAAAAACCTTCAAATGAGGTCATTTACCTAAACCCTTTGAATGAATGCCAATTTTCCAAATGATTCCTTATCCCTAATGCATCCCGAACTCATTGATTGGGATTTATCCAAACCAAATGACCTATTATACTTTCCCAATGACCTTGCAATGGACCAATACCTAAATGTGGTTGAGCCATCTTCTTCCACCAATGAATGCAATCTAGACATAATGATAAAGGTAGGGGTCCAACTTCTCAATCCACAAAATAAAAGAAAGATATACAAAAAATTGAAAAATTTCTAGTGGTGAAAACCACCCTGTGGCAGTGCTAGAACCTAAAAGGTCAAAATATCAGATGTTTCCAAAGGTGAAAAACCAATTGTGGCACCTAAGGAAGAGAGGTTAGATACCCTACCATAAAATGAAGATGAAAGGTGACCCATCCTTATTGAAGCAACATAGAAAGTTAATATTGGCACCGAAGTGGATCCAAAGGTCATTCATTTAGCAGTATCCTTGAGTCCATCAGAAAGGAAGGAGTTCATCCAATTATTTCAAGAAAATAAAATTAACTTTGCATGGTCTTATGCCAACATGCAAGGGTTAGATCCAATATTTATAATGCATCATCTAAATGTGAGACCCAGTGTGAAACCCATAAAACAAAAGTTGAGAATGATGCACCCTCATGTGGTACTTTTACTAAAAGAAGAATTGGAGAAGCTACTCAAGGTTGGATTCATAAGAGTGATTCCATATGCAGAGTGGATATAAGACATTATACCAGTCACAAAATATGACAAAACCATTAGAGTTTGCATGGATTTTAGAGACCTTAATCTTGCTTTCCCAAAAGATGATTTTCCGCTACCTAGCATTGATGCTATAGTGGACTTAACAGTGGGTCATTCTATGTTTTCCTTAATGTATGATTTAACAGATACAATCAAATTTGCATAGCACCTGAAGACCAAGAAAAGACAAATTTTACATACCCATGGGGAACCTTTTGTTGGAATGTGATTCCCATAAGTCTTAAAAATGCCAAAGCAACTTACCAAAGAGAAATGACAAACTATCTTTCATGATATGATGCATACCTTCCTAGAAGACTATGTGGATGATATTATAAAAAAATCACATGAAAGAAAATATCACTTACCAATATTAGAAAATATCTTCACAAGGTTAGAGCAATTCAAAGTGAGACTAAATCCAAAGAAATGTGCTTTTGGGGTGCAATATGACAAACTCTTAGGTTACATTGTTTCTACAAAAGGAATTGAAGTAGATCCGGAGAAAGTGAAAGCAATTATGGACATGGAAATTCCCAAGAATATTAGTCAAATGAGGTCTCTTCAAGGAAGACTTCAATCCATAAGGAGATTCATTTCCCAAATGGTGGAAAAATTTCATTCACTCACAAAATTGGTACATAAAGACACCGTTTTTACATGGGATGATGAGATTGACAAAGCTTTCACATTGTTGAAAACATACTTGGTGAACCCACCCATCTTGATGCCACCTATAAAAGGAAAACTTTTATTACTTTACATATTAGCAATAGAGAAACCTTTAGGGGTTCTATTGGCACAAGAAGACGATGAAGGAAAAGAAAGATCCATTTACTACTTGAGTAGAACATTGATAAAATATGAATTGAATTATAGCTTCATTGAAAGAGATTTCCAAGTAGTGGTGTTTGCCTCTCAAAAGATTAGACATTATATGTTGATGAATAAAGTGAAATTAATGGCCAAATTTGATCCATTGAAGTATCTACTTAGTAAAATATCTCTAACGAGAAGGATTTCAAAATGGGTGATGGTGCTTAGTGAATTTGACATTGAATACATGAATAGGAAAGCAATAAAGAGACAAGTGATTGTTGATCAGTTGGAAAAACATCCTTTAGAGTCTACACATCTAATTCAAGTGGAGTTTCCTGATTCAAAAATTGTTATTATGGAAGCAAAGACATGGACCTTATATTTCGATGGATCCTATACTCAAAATGGTTCAGGGGCAGGAATTATTTTGATAACACCTCAAGGATACACAATTCCAAAATCTTCCAAACTATTGTTTCCTTGCACAAATAATATTACTGAATATGAAGCTTTGGTCATAGGTCTCAAAATGGCCTTAGAATGGAATGTAACAGAATTGCAGGTTTATGGAGATTCTCAATTAGTCATCAATCAAATTAATGATGAATACAACACCAAAGATGAAAAATTGATGCCATATAAAAGGAGGGTGGATGACTAGAAAAAAATATTTTTCCTTGATAACTTTTGAGAAAATTCCATGAGACAAAAATAGAGCAGCTGATGCAATGGATACCTTGGCTTCATTAATCCAAATGCCTGATCAAAATGTGAGGTACGACTTCTTGGTGGAAGAGTTGGAAAAACTGACATTTGAATTACCCGATACCCAAATAATTGCCCTTATTAATGGACATGAATCACCCTGGTATGGACCAATCTATGCTTATCTTAAAGACCAAACCTTACCTTTAGACCAAACCTATGCTCAAAAATGACATTTCATAAGACACTTGGCTCATTATACCATCCTATCAGACACATTGTATCACAAGGGTCTTGATGGAATGCTCCTTAGGTATCTAAAGGAAGAGGAATTGAGATTAGATTTAAGATATGTCCACGAGGGGATTTGTGGGTCACATTCGAGTGGATTAAATTTAGATCGTAAAATTCTTCGCATGGGGTATTTATGCAAAACCTTAGAAAAAGATGCTTGCCACTTTGTGAAAGTTTGTTCAAAATGCCATCTTCATGGAGACATTATCCATGCACCTGCACAAGAATTGCATCCATTCATCACATCATGGTCATTTTATCAATGGGGTTTTGATCTAATTGGCATGATATACCCACCATCTTCTAATAGACATAAATACATCCTCACAGGGACATAATATTTTACTAAATGGGTAGAGGTTGTTCCTTTGAAAACTACACCAGAAAAACATATTTCCATGTTTATCCTTAATCACATTATTTGCAGATATGGTATTCCTCATGCCATCATCACGGATAATGGAAAAAAATTCAAGAACAAAGATGTGGATGAACTTTGTGAAATATTTCATATCACTCACCATTCTTCCTCCATTTAGTATCCTCAAGGTAATGGAAAATCTGAGGCTATGAACAAGAACATCCTCAAAATTTTGAAAATATCGGTTGATAAATCAGGTAGAGATTGGTATATTCAGATAAACCCAACATTTGTAAGAAAACTTAGGTGCGGAAACAGCTTCCTACACTAATCTCTATAGGAAAGTATTATGCAAATTCTTTTAAACCCTTACAATTTCAAATTTGTTAACTACTTTAACAGAGATATTGCAACCACATACCATGCATATAGAAAATAGAGAATGACACAATGATATACCCTAGGGAAAACCTTTCAGTAAAAAACCCCAGCACTCCAAAACCTGCACAATGTATTGATCAAAACTATTACAACTTACAACACACTTGCAATGCAAGTTCTTTCAGAAGATTTCAAAACCCTTGAAGACAAATCACAGTAGCATAAAACGTTCCAACAATACACTCGCATCAGTTCTCTTCGCAACCCTAAAAAATGCTTATATCATGCGCTTCACTTTTTAGGGCTACTCCCAAAGATAACCGTATTAGGGTTTTACCATTCCACGATTGGGGAAGAGTGTATATTACTCACATTTATCAGTTGCCACATGTCTTCACCTGTCATTGAATCTTCCTGACATAGCTCTTACGTGTCATAGGAATCTGTCATAACCGTTTTAGCCATGATCTCCTTACACACAATTCAAGATGC
>MU227235.1:1197741-1225748 GCA_018584345.1 Thuja plicata | reverse complement strand
CCTTGAAGACAAATCACGACAGCATAAAACATTCCAACAATACACTCGCATCACTTCTCTTTGCAACCCTAAAAAATGCTTATATCATGCGCTTCACTTTTTAGGGCTACTCCCAAAGATAACCGTATTAGGGTTTTACCATTCTCTGAGAAAATAGGAAACCGTATCAGTTGCCACATGTCTTCACCTGTCATTGAATCTTCTTGACATAGCTCTTATGTGTCATAGGAATCCATCATAACCATTTTAGCCATGATCTCCTTACACACAATTCAAGATGCCGACACATCAACATTATTTGCAAGAAATACATTTTACAAAACAAATAATAAGAATAGGAATTATCCAAGGTTGAGACACCTTATTCCTAACAACATTGTGGGCTTATAGAACTAGCATTCAAACACCAACAAGGGCTACACCATTCTCCTTAGTTTATGGGCCTGAAGCTATTTTACCCTTAGAAGTTGAGATTCCATCCCTAATAATTTCACTACATGGATTAATCACTAATGAGGATTATACGGTTTCCTGACTTCAACAATTGGAATTGTTGGAGGAACATCAAACACAAGCATATGATCATTTGAAGTTATATCAGAATAGAATTTCAAGAAGTTACAAAAAGCATATCAAACTGAGAACCTTTCAAGTGGGAGACTTAGTGTTAAGAGAAAACCCTAAAAATCAAACTAATAGATAAAAAAAGGGAAAATGGGAAGTGAATTGGCTTGGACCATTTGTTATCACTTCTTCTTTTGGAATGGTAACCTACAAACTAGCTGATTGTGAAGGTGATGAGTGACAAGAGCTCATTAATAGCATCCATTTAAGAGGTTTCATACCTAATCAAATGAAAGAGTATCAGAAGAAAGAGAATCATATGAGTGTATCAGATGAGTTAGCATCTTCTTTGTACATGATAAAAGTAAAAAAATCCAAAAAAATGAGAAAAGACCAAAATCCAAAAAAATCAGAAAGATAAAAAATAAAAAACAATAGAAAAGTAGAAAATTTAAAAAAAAGGAGAAAATTGAGCATGAAGAAAGAAAAAACATTCAAAAAATCAGAAAACTGTTGTCTTGGTGAAAACCTAGCAAATAGGTGCCTTGATGATATCCAAAAAAATAAATAAAATAAAAAATTGAAAATTTGAAAAAGAGAAAAGTGCCTTGGTAAAAACCTAGCAAATAGGCGCCTTAGTAGAAAAAAATGAAAAAAATGAAAAAAGAACAATAAACCAAAAAGGTGAAAACTTGGAAACATGCACTTTTTGTCCCTTGGGTCTTTCCTAGTTGCATTTGTACATATTTCCTTTTCACCATCTCATTTGTACACATCCTCATTACATCCGTCATTTGTGCATAGTCATAATAAAGTCTCTTAGTTGCATTGTCACATACTAGATTTCATTTGCCCAAGCTTTAGACATGGTTTCACTTATCACTTGGGGGAAAATCATTGGTTTTGGTACAAAAGGATTCAAAAGTGCTACATTTCGGTCACATGACAGAAGAAAATTTTTAAAATTTTAGTGGAAAGATATTTGAGAACCTTTGATGGATATCATTGTTCAACCTAAACAATTTGATCACATAACTTGATCCTTGACCTTCATTGACCTATTTTATAAGGATTAAAAATTGACAACACCCTAAATGATCAAAATGTTTGGAATTCTTATTGAAAATCTTGATACATTGAAAAACACTTGAAATTTTTTATGATTTTCATTAAAATTTTGAAGCCATGTTCTTTTTAGTCAATCAATGATGTTTCAACTAGATTTGCGGTGATGGAGACATGATTTTTTTATTGAATTTTTTGTGACTATTTTGAGGAAGATCGACTAACTTGTGTGAATTCATCTAAGGACATAGTCATCAAAGAACCATTGAGGACATTCATATAGGATAGAGGATTAACCTTTGTTTGTTTACACAAAAGGATACCTTGGCTATTTAGATCTTCCATATCTTAATACCAAAATCCACTTGCAACATTGAATCCAATGAAACTGATATTCATACTCCCATAGTTGGTCATTCAACTAGTGAGGGCTGTACTAGTTCCTAAAAGAGGTTACCAAATGAGATGAAATTCATATTAATATTCTTATGGTCACATTGGCACTAGTAAGGATTGTATCGAATCCTAGTTCCATAATGCTCCATGATGAAAATATATCTCTTTTGCATTTCTTTCACAAAAATCAATGACAGTTAGTTGCATTGCATTGCATTTTCATGTTAGATTAGTTGCATTATTTAGAGGATTTTTTCCAAATTCTAAAGGGGGTTAATCATTTTTGGGGTTCAAATAAGTTCAATGGTTCCAAATCAATCATGTGAGATTATCTTTTACATCCATTCATTCATTAATCATTAATCATTAATCATTAATCATTATCATTATACATCACAAGAAAACAAAAGACATGAAGCATTCAATCATTATTCATTTGCCATCCTTAATATTGCATTTCATCCATAAAGTTGCATACATCAAAATTCAAAAAGATAGTTGCATTCATTTTTACCAATTGCATTGCATAAACCATAACAACATGATAAGATCAAAAACATATAGAAGTAGTTGCATAATAATATGTATCCATTTATCTATGTCATTATATAATACATTGTATCCATAGCATAACAAAAAGTAAATGCATCATAGACATCATATCGATCTGCATATAAAGAAATCTCACATCAACATCATCACAACATCATAAATAGGGAATCAAAGAATCATCATAAATAAATTTCCATCATCAAAGAGTATAACAAATCTGTATATCAAGATCCAATGACAAAATGATCCATAATCAAAGTCCTGATCAATAAATACAAAAGATACATCAATGCAATATCAAAATATCAAAATATAAGATCTGTCTCAAGACCCAGCAGGGGATCCTAATCTATCACCAGTAGTAGCACCTGATCCATCACCTGTACATGTACCCCTTGTGCCATCTAGATCCCTGTCACCCAATCTATCCTGAGTATTCGGTGGTTCCTAACTTGTACTAGAAATATTTGGCAACTGTGCCATCATGGTCATAAACTGTTGTAGCATAGTGGTAACCCGATCCATTCAGCTAGTCATAGTAGTCATCCCCACCTGCAAATTCCTCACATCCTATACTAGAACATCTACGACTAGAGGAATTTGAGGAGCTTGAAGTTCCTGTGGAGCAAGAGGTACTTGTGGGGAAACATGAACCTATGATGTAACAACCTATGGATCTACCTAAGGAGGCACCTATCTCTATGGAGATGTTGGTCTCTGAGGAGGACCCTGAACCGGTAGAGGAACCTATAAGGGAACCTGTCTAGAAAAATATATCCATCTATGTCTTTGTCTACCCCAATATACAGCTTGTCTATGCTATTCCTATCTCCATATGGGTACATGTGCATGTCTCTACCTAGGATGACCAAAACCACCACCTTGATCTCTCACATGACCACCCTGCATTCAAGGTCCTGCAACTCTCTGTACCTGAGGAGCTCTATGTCTCTATACTCTCCTCCTACCACCACCACCTCCATCACTACCATCTCCATCGTTATCATCAGAGGACTCATCTGCATCTGGGATAGGCTCCACAGGATCTGTAAATCTCATAAAGCTATGATGAGAGAACCACTCTCAGTACTCTATAGACATCCCCTCATCAACAACGTGGTCTAACATGTCCCACCAGATATATATCAATTGATCAATCTTTGTACAAGAAAATTGGTAATCCACCTGTGCACCCCACATAGATCTCTCTACCTAAACTTGAGTGTATAAATCCATACCCTGAGGCATGTCCTATACTCTGTCGTACTGCCTAGAAAATCTCCCAAAGTAGAATCTCTCAATCACAAGAGGTGATTGACCAATCATCCACCGCAGAAAAAACATGTAGGGAAGCTCATCATCATCCTCCCACCATCCCTCACAACCAAGGTAAGGTCTCCATATGACCTGGACAATATCATCAATGGTACGGTGATAATACTAAAGCTTTCCTAGATGATGCTGGACAACAATCCCATCATAAAAAATGCATAAGTCCATCCTCGGCCTCAAACTCGAGCAACAATAGGTCTCGTAATCAAGATATGCTCCCAAGTCCATAACTGTAATAAAACTGCACCTACCAAAATAGTTGCACTAGCTCTGTACACAAACTCATGCAAACCATAATATAATTGTGCCAACACACATGATCCCCAATCAAATCTCTGAGTATGAGCAATCAATTCCTCTAAGATGCGACCCCATCTGACTAAAAATCTATGACCTCATCAATCTGGCAGAAGTAAACTACCAATGATTGGACCTAAGATGATTGGCAAAGTGGGAAATGAAGAAAACTATGCCCACATAATGGTATCTTCTCCAATAGTGTCATCTCCAAACACTCATCTGCATGCACTCCCATCATATACCTGATCATAGTATACTCTCTCTCCATGGATCAAAATCCTAAGAAGTTCATATGCATCCTCAAGCATGATAATCATCTCACCGAGGGGTAGATGGAAGGTATTATAGTTAGAGTGCCACCACTCTATGATATTTATAATTAAACCTTGGTTTAGCTGAAACCGAGGGAGATCAAGAAGGAAGACTAGACCGCACTGCTCAATAATTTCTCTCTAGATCCATCAGCTCATCAACTAAATCAAAAATCCAATGCGCGACATTCCATACATAAAAATTACAGAAATGTGCCTACATTTTGCAAACAAAGTGAATTATATTAGCATCTTTATATCATTGGATTATTTCAAGTCAATCAACTAAATCAAATCTATCTTTTCTCTTTTTGAGTGCATCAACCTATTGTTCCTAACCTCTAGATCTTGAGAAGGGAGAAATACATCAGTGTTTCTACCCAATCTGATTGACACATCAAAAATCCATTTATATGATTATTCTAACATCCTAAACACTTATTAGCATCATGGAAACACATCTATCCATCTTAAAAATCAATTTGGTAATCCAGATGATCAATCGAAAGCAGTTTGTTCATCCTAAATTAGGTTTTTCATCAATTTTTCAGCAGATGTCACTTGGATAAGTGTACACATCATTTCAAGCACCACGCATCATTTCGAACATCATACACATGATTTCAAGCATTGGAGGCATTACTTTATAGTATACCTGATATTTCACAAACCTAGGCGTCATTTAAAACTTCCTAGGTGACATTTAACACATACTTTTTCTAGAGGGTTTGTTAGACGACATTTTACACATTGGATGCCATTTTTGACCTAACTACTAGGTGGTGTTTTACTACTACGTGTAATTTCATCATGTGGAGGTGACATTTAACTAACCTAGGCATCATTTAATCTATCTTAGGTGGCATTTTGTAGAAACTAATCTAAAAAGCATCAAAATTACAATAAATTCTATCAAACAATGCAATAAATGAACTAGGAAGGTCAAAATCACTTACGAGAGGTCCATAATCCAATGGTCTCTAATACTAGCACCCTCTCTTGAACCGATGCTCATGAATGGGGACCACCATTATTGTCAATCTCACCAGGACCAGAGAAAAATATCTATGGTAAAAAGTGAAAATGAATAGTAAATTTGGGTTTTTTAACCTATTTAAGCTATTTGACCTAATTTTGGAGAGATTTTTGACCCAGTTAAACCTAATCTACATTTTATGCACACTAGGACATGTTGTGACATCATCATCATTATCATTAATTTTTTTTCAGAAATGAAAAAATTTTGGATCGTATTTTACACCAGTCTCATTATGTTTTGCATCTGGACATCAAAATGCTTACTTTTCTAAGGGGGCATCGTCATATCATCAAAATCAGGATTCTGTATCATATCTTACATCAAATCTGGGGCATTACAAATTCAAAATTTTATCAGTGGGGAAATATTTATCAGGTTTGCATTGGATTTTCACATCAGGTTTTGCATCAATCAATCATCATTGAATCAATCATCAGGACATCAAGTTTTCTTTGAATCAATGCACTTCATACATCAATTCAAAGAGGGGCATTTTTAGACACCTAAAATTGACCAGGTATTCTCTTATCAAGGAAATCTGCATTTTTCATCAAATTGCTCCTAATCTCATCAAATTGCATCAAAATGGATCAAAATCAAATCAAATGGAAATTTATCAATCAAATTGGACAAAATCAAATTAAATCAAAGGATTAATTAACCATGACATCAAATAATCAAATATAAGCCTAAAAGGATCAATCAAAATTATATAATTGATTTTAATCAATTAATTGTATATTTTAAATCAAAAATCAAATTGAACCTATTCATCCCTACATGGATAAATTAATTAATTGATTGAATTAAATAATCCTAATATCTTTCAACATAAATTTGAGCAACCAATGGGAATTGAGAACTGGTGTGAGTGTTCCAAGGGCTTGCTTGCACAATTTTCTAAGAAGACCTTCTTTATCTTCTTTAATGACCCTAATCTCCTCTATGTCCTTATTAGGCTTATATGATTAACTAATTCCTAATCCAACTATTCTCTAAGAGCCTCACTCTTTGTGCTTCACCTTTGAAAGACTAACACCCTTTGGGTACTTCACTTTTTCTCCTACACTTAGAAGGATCTAAGTGTCAACTCCACTCTAGTATTCACAAATCATTGCAGGGGTACTAAGCATGTTGGAAATCATACATATGTTCCCATTTGAATCCATTTTGAGGGATCTCATAGCCATTTTCAGTCGAACTCAAATTTTAGACCCTAAGAAGCCTAATTAAGCCTAAATCCTTGTAGCCTTTTCCAGAGACCTTTTCCCAATTTTTTCAAAACTTTCCCAAAGAACTTGAAAAAATAATCCCACATTTAGATACCCTTTTTCATTTCACAAAGGATTTTTACATTTTTAGTCTCCTAATTCCTCCGTACATAGGTTTCCTATTATCTACAACCAATAGGGCTAATAGGCCTAATTAGTAGGACTTGACTATTTTCTTGTTCAAAACTCATCCAAATGGATTGGTGAGTTCTTAAATCTCTCAACAATGTAATATTAGGTCATATCCCACCTATTTCTACTCTTACCCTACACTTTACTTTCCTTCCCCGCATGAAATGCACACTTTTTCACCTCCAAACCTCTAACCAGGCACTGTCATCTCGCCTAGGGCTTGGCACTAAAAATATAAAATTGACTCCACAAGAATCCTACCTCTACATATGTATAGACCAATGACTCCCCTAACATATACACCTAGCCTTAGGAAGATCCCATGGTTAGATCTCATGGGGGAGCCATAAAATGATAAACTGGTCAAGACAGGACCAATGAGTTTCCTAAACTAAAAACAATTTATCTAAGACCTTATACTAACTCAAAACAACTAGCTTAATAAATGGAAAAGTCTTAGAACTATCCTATGAACACAAAACAATAATTATTTCAAAGCTTTTACTCCATATGATAGCACTGTCATAATGAAATGCTTGGGTTCTTCACAAAATCAGAGTTGCGGAGCTATATTCAAAAAGCAATATTTCTTACAATCATGACTACTTATGAGATTCAAGCCTCTACATACATTAGATTCCATCTTCCATGTTTTTAGGGATTTTTTGTCAATATCCCACTCCTATATTCTAGGGGGATCTAAAGTAACCAAATGTTGCATGCAACATTTGTAATTATTGCAAATGTTGTCATGACAACATTGTAACAACTTTTTTGCATCTTTGTCATTATGTCAACTTCCTATGTTTTAGGGCCTCTATCTTCTATATTTTGAGGAATTAACTTCATTAATGGCCTCCAAGCATCTCTATGACAACATTTATGTGTTTAGGACACATTCAAAGCTCAAATCCATCACTAAGATTCTAAGCCTAAGAAAATTAAAAAGCCACTAACAATGACTATTTTGGTGACCTTAGTCCTAATGACTAACTCACCTAGTCCACAATTCAATGACCTTCTAAGGTCCAAAGTAAACAAACTATCTTGACTTGGCCAATGTCAAGTACAAGCCAAAACATCACAACTATGGAGGTTAGCCTAGGTGTGCTCCTGCACCATCCTCCCCAAAATAAAAAGTTTAATCCACCCTTGGATTGAGTAGAGTAGGGTCAATCCCCATCTTCTTAAACTTTGATTCTTTAACCCATACTACATCAGCATCCATTTGACCATGTCTCTTGATCAAGTGTTCCTTGTATTCTTTGGTTCTAGTCTTCTTGTGGACTTAGGTGTCCAATATACTGTCAGCTTGCTTGACTATAACAGGAGGAAATTTGAGCTCTCTTGCATATCTGATCACTTCACTAAGGCTTTGATCCATGTCTCATGTTGGTCCTTTGTAATGAACCAAGTTTGCAATGTTAAATATAGGGGACAGTCCACTATCTTCCGGTAGCTCCACTCTAAAAGTATTATGACCATACTTTGCTAAGATAGGACAGGGACCTATCCTTCTCATCTGTAACTTGTGAGGGAATCCCTTTTGAAGTCTAGACTTATTTAGATGTATCATTATCAAGTCTCCCACATTGAAACAAACTTCTATTCTACTCTCATCAACCTTGGTTTTATGTTTCAAGGTTTTCTCTGTCAAAGTATTCCTAACTCTATCATGTATCGCCTTCATTACATAAGGAAAATCATCTATATATCCACTTTCCTTCACTCCATCATTTAAGTCTCTTAGCTCATAGACTCCTCTAGGATGTAGACCATAGACTATCTCAAAGGGACTCTTCCCTGTTGATCGGTTGATGGTGTCATTGTAGGCATAATCATCCTGTCCAATCAATTGATCCCATTGTTGACTATATTCCTTGGTCAAGCATCTTAATATATTTCCAAGGCTTCTACTCATCACTTTAGTCTGACCATCAATTTGGGGATGGTATGCAGACCCAAAGGATAAATTAGTGCCTAATATTTTCCAAAGAGTCTTCCAAAAATGACTCATAAATTTAGTGTCTCTATCTGACACAATGCTCATAGATAACCCATGGATTCTTACTATCTCTTTGAATAAGAGAGAGGCTATTTGGCTAGCATCATTAGTGGTCTTGCATGGCACAAAGTGAGCCATCTTGCTGAATCTATCCACAACTACATAAACACTATACATGCCTTGTCTTGTCTTGGGTAACCCAACTACAAAATCCATGCTCAAGCATTCCCATGGCCTAGTGGGAATAGGTAGTGGCTGATACAGACCTACATTTGAAGAAGTACCTTTGGCCTTTTGACATACTATGTAACTTTCCACATACCTCCTAACATCAAGATTCATTCTTGGCCAATAATATAACCTTTGAACAAGTTCTTGTGTCTTAGTGATCCCAAAGTGACCACTCAATGCACCATTGTGCTTTTCCTGAATTAAGTTCTCCCTAATAGACCCTCTAGGGAAACATAACTAATTTCCCTTAAACAAAATACTACTTTTCAAAGTGTATTCAACATACTTGCTATGAAAATGATTCTTATATTTAGCACATACCTTATAAATGTCTGCAAAGTATTCATCATCAGCATATAGATCCTTGAAATGATCTATTCCCATGCTCTTCAATTGGATCTCTTGAATGGTAAGAGCTCTTCTAATCAAGGAATTTTCCACCTTGTTGAGTACTCCTTTCTTATGTTTGATATTAAAGGTGTATGCTTGTAGGTATTCAACCCACGTCATGTGCTTGTGACTCAACTTGTCTTAAGAGTTCAAGAAACTTAAAGCTTGATTATTTGAATAGACAATGAACTCCTTGGCGATAAAATAGTGTCTCCACTTCCTTAAAGCCTGAACTAGTGCATACATTTCAAGGTCATAAGAAGAGTACTTCTTCTTAGCTTCAGTCAACTTGTCTAGATGAAATGCCACTGGTCTGCCCTCTTGGCTTAGGACAACTCCAATAGCCACATTGCTTGTATCACACTCAATAGTGAAAATTTTCTCAAAGCTTGGCAAGACTAAGATAGGTTGGGTAGAAATATTTTCTTTTAACAACTCAAAGCTCTTAGTGGCTTGTTAATTCCATATGAACTTATTCTTCATCCCTCCTTTGATTGTGTCCAACATAGGATCACAAATAGCACTAAACTTCCTTATAAAATTCCTATAATACTTAGCAAGGCCATGAAAAATTCTTACCTCTGTTGCTATCCTTGGAGTAAGCCAATTCATGATGGCTTCCACTTTACTCTTGTCCATTTTCAGATTTCCATGAGATAGAACAAACCCAAGGTATACCAACTTTGTTTTTATGAACTCACACTTCTCCAAGTTTATCATCAAATTTTGTTCATGTAGCTTCTTGAAGATAGTCTCAAGGTGTTGAAGATGCTCCTCTCTTGTCCTACTATAAATCAGTATATCATCAAGATATACTACTACAAATTTTCCAATGTAGTCCTTGCGGACTTCATTCATGAGCCTCATGAATGTGGAGGGGGCATTGGACAGTCCAAATGGCATGACAAGCCATTCATAAAAAACTTCATTGGTTTTGAAGGTTGTCTTTCACTCATCTCCCTCTTGTACTCTTATTTGGTGATAGCCACTTTTCAAGTCTATCTTACTAAAGTACTTAGCTTCACCTAGACAATCCATTAGGTCTTCAATCCTAGGAATGGGAGACCTATACCTAATGGTTATCCTATTTATGGCTCTTGAATCAGTACAATGCCTCCAAGTTCCACCTTTCTTAGATGCTAGGATAGTGGGTATGACACAAGGGCTAATGCTTTTCTTGATAAGACCTTGGTTTAGGAGTTCTTCTATTTGTCTAGCAATCTCCTCATTTTGTTGAGGGGTAATATTGTAGATTTCTTTAATAGGTAGGGTAGCTCCTGGTATGAGTTCTATCCTATGAATTATGGCTCTTTTAGGGGGTAATTTTGATGGTTGTCCATCACTTACCATACCTTCATAAGTCTGCAACATGCTTTGTATCTCCTTAGGTAGCTATGGCTTCTTGTCTCCTTTGCCTTTGTTCTCTTCCCTTGGCTTTAGTACCAATGCAAATCCAACTCCTTCTCCTTCCTCCATGGCTTCTAAGAACTCTTTTTCTCCAACCATGAGTACGTTAGGACCTATTGTCTTCACTTCTGCATCCTCTAACTGAGATTGAATTTTGAAAGTTACTTTGTCCTTCTTGAATCTATAGGAGTTCTTCACTCCATCATGGATAGCTTGGTGCTCAAATTTCCATGGCCTTCCTAGGAGCAAGTGACATGCATCCATAGGAAACACATCAAATAGAACCTTGTCCTTATATCTCCCTATAGAAAACTCCACCCAAGCCTGCTCATTGACTAAGACATGATGTCCCTTATTGAGCCATGTGACCTTGTAAGGATGGGTGTGGGGTATCCTTGTCATACTTAACTTGCTGACAGCTTCCTCTGACACAATATTGTTAGTAGACCCTAACTCAATGATGAATCTACATAATTTTCCCATCACCTTACATTTGATTCTAAATAGGGACTTTCTTTGGCTTGGCTCTTCTTTAACTGACTCCTTGATCAATGTTCTCCTCATCATGAGGTTCTCACCTTCTTCTGAATTTAATGGTACCTTAGAGTGTGTCTCTACTGCATTTTTCTCTTCATGAACTAGATTAGTCCTTTTTTTACCTCCTTGATAAGTACTACCCTTCTCTAGACACCTATAGGCAAGGTTTCCCATTTGGTTGCAATGATAACATTTCATATTGGCAAAGTAATTTCCTCTTCCTTGTCCACCACTTCTTCCTGTGAAATTTGAGTTCCTTCCTCTACCACCTCTGCTAGAACTTTCCTCTTTCTACTCAATGTATTTGAGTTCTCCTTGTGTCCTTGATTCTGAACTCCTTCCACCATAGCCACCTCTTTATCCTCTACTATCCCTTCCTCTACCTCTTCCTTTGGAGGTTTGTTCTTGTTTTCTTTTGCCTTTCTCCTCTATTTTCAAGGCCATTTGATAACATTGGTGAATGGTTTTGAAGTTCACAAGAATCATGTCTTCTTGAATAGACCACTCGAGTCCATTCAAATATCTAGCTAGCTTTATGCTTTCATCCTCCACCACTTGTGATCCTAAGCACAACTTTTGGAACTCTTCAGTGTATGCTTGGACATCCAAATCTTTATATTTGAGATTGTGTCTTCTCCTAGGCAACTGAACCTCATAATCATCAGGCAAGTAGGTCTTCTTTATCTTGGCCACCATGCCCTTCCATGTGACTATATGACTCCTTCCTTCTTTCTCCCTTTCAGTTTGAGTAAACTTCCACCATGTGAGGGCTGAGCCTCTCAACCTAGATTTGGCCACATTCACTTTTTGGGCCTTTGTTACACCATCACATTCGAAATATTTTTCTATACTGTCAATCCAATCCACAACTGAATCAGGATCCATTTGTCCACCAAATAGTGGTACACCTTCCAAAGCTTTGCCACTTAAGGCCTTTGGTGCTTTCAAGAAGGGTTCTTCAGCAATAACAAGGTCAAGGGTTGGAGCTTCCTCTTCTAATTCCACTCCCTTCTCCCTTGCTTCTTCTTCTTCTTTCTGATCTATCTTATCCTTCACCTTATCAGCTTTGTCTTGGACTTCACCCAAGAGTTTCTCCATTTGAGATAATCTTTCTCTTAGCAACTTATTGTCTTCTTATTGTTCTTCTACCTTTTTGGCTAACTCAATGTTAGTCACCATGGTTTTATCTTCTACCAATCCCACTGGTGTATTCTCTCCAACTTATTCAGTAGGCTAAAAAATCCACCACAAGCCTGATCTTAATCAAGCTCTGATACTAATATGGTGTGAGTGTTCCAAGGGCTTTCTTGCACAACTTGCAAAGAATACCTTCTTTGTCTTCTTCAATGACCCTAATCTCCTCTAGGTCCTTATTAGGCTTATATTATTAACTAATTCCTAATCCAAATCTTCTCTAAGAGCCTCACTCTTTGTGCTTCACCTTTGAAATACTAACACCCTTTGGGTACTTCACTTCTTCTCCTACACTTAGAAGGATCTAAGTGTCAACTCCACTCTAGTATTCACAAATCATTGCAGGGGTACTAATCATGTTTTAAATCATACATATGTTCCCATTTGACTCCATTTTGAGGGATCTTTTAGCCCTTTTCATTCGAACTCAAATTTTAGACCCTAAGCCTAATTAGGCCTAAATCCTTGTAGCCTTTTCCAGAGACCTTTTCCCAATTCTTTCAAAACTTTCCCAAAGAACTTGAAAAAATAATCCCACATTTAGATACCCTTTTTCATTTAATAAAGGTTTTTTTAATTTTTAGTCTCCTAATTCCTATGTACATAGGGCTCCTATTATCTAGGACCAATAGGGCTAATAGGCCTAATTAGTAGGACTTGACTATTTTCTTGTTCAAAACTTGACCAAATGGATTGGTGAGTTCCTAAATCTCTCAACAGTGTAAGATTAGGTCATGAAATGCACACTTTTTCACCTCCAAACCTCTAACTGGGCACTATCATCTTGCCTAGGGCTTGGCACTAAAAATATAAAATTGACTCCACAAGAATCCTACCTCTACATATGTATAGACCAATGACTACCCTAACATATCCATCTAGCCTTAGGAAGATCCCATGGTTAGATTTCATGGGGGAGCCATGAAATGACAAACTGGTCAAGACAAGACCAGTGAGTTTCCTAAACTAAAAACAATTTATCTAAGACCTTAGACTAACTCAAAACAACTAGCTTAATAAATGGAAAAGTCTTAGAACTATCCCATGAACACAAAATAATCATTAGTTCAAAGCTTTTACTCCATATGATAGCACTGTCATAATGAAATGCTCAGGTAATCAGAGTTGCAGAGCTATATTCAAAAAGCAATATTTCTTACAATCATGACTACTGATGAGATTTGAGCCACTACATACATTAGATTCCATCTTCCTAACCAAATTTTGCATGCAACATTTTTAATTATTGCAAATGTTGTCATGCCAACATTGTAACAACTTTTTGGCATCTTTGCCATTATGCCAACTTCCTAAGTTTTAGGGCCTCTATCCTCTATATTTTGAGGAACCAACTTCATTAATGGCCTCCAAGAATCTCTATGAAAACATTTATGTGTTTAGGACACATTCAAATCTCAAATCCATCACTAAGCTTCTAAGCCTAAGAAAATTAAAAAGCCACTAACAATGACTATTTTGGTGACCTTAGTCCTAATGACTAACTCACCTAGTCCACAATGCAATGACCTTCTAAGGTCCAAAGTAAAAAAAAATATCTTGACTTGGCCAATGTAAAGTACAAACCAAAACATCACAACTATGGAGGTTAGCCTAGGTGTGCTACTGCACCAAGAACACAAAGCACATGGATCACTCCTAAATTTGAATCTCAATCGCTCATTTTGAGCTTTGAATCTCAATCACTCAAATTTGTCTCTTTGTCCCAACCTTTGAGAGAATAATTTAAATTGTCCCCCCATTTGAAACCATTTGAAAGCCTCTCACTCAACCATGGCTTAACTATGATCAATTAACTCCACCCCCTACACTTGGGAAAATCCTATAAATAGAAGCCATTTTGAGAGCATTAAGGATCCTATAAATTCAAATGAAAAGCATCAAACCTCTTGTCATTATCATAGAAATTTGAGAATTTTGAGATATTATCATAGAAATTTTGCATCATAGAGATCATTTTGAGTGTATTTGAATAAAATTTTATCATGAGTTGAGAGAATTGAGCTAGATTTAGGCATTTATCTTCATCAAATTCTCATTCTAGGAATGTCATTGATATAGATTAAGGTTGAGAGATTTATAAACATGCTTAGATAGAGAGCCATGAGATGCTTATTAATTTAATTTCAATTCTTAGCTTAAATTTCCATTATTTTTCCATAGAATTGTAGTTCAATAAACTAATTTCATGAAGGTGTATTTTATTTACACATAGTAGCTCTGCGAGCTAATCAATTTTGTTTTTCTTTAACTCTAGTTATGCTCAGTCATCAACTTCAGTTATGCTACAGTCATTAACTCTTGCTCGGTAACACTTTATTAGTTACTGTTGTGCTCAATATATACTATGAACTGCTCGGTGTTCACTCTCACTTGGTGTATACAGACCTTTTATGTTTTACCGACCACATAAACTTTGTCTCTACAGATCTTCAAGGTTATGATAATATGTCTATGAACAATAAAACCATATCAAGTTGGCATCAATGATAATATAATACATTAACTGATTTAATGTCTTATATTCACTTTTGTAGCTCGGTGATCATCAACTTATCATGTTCAAACATTCAATCAGTTATAGTTCATCAATCTCTCTCTTTGGCATGGTTGGTTACACAATATGAAATATAAAGTATTAAACATGCCATAACATACCAAACTTATCGTTCTATAACCAATTCAAATATCAGAATCTCGATAAGCTCTTCTAGCTCAGATTTAATATGTTTAATCACTACAAAAAAATGTTTACCATAAAACTCTCCCTATAGATTTGATTTTGTTGTGTGCTCTCCCTTTCTTCACTCCCTTCAATGGATACATGTAGAAATTTTGTCTTCTGATTCTGTCTCTCCCTTTCTTGTAGAATCTCTTATCCCTTTTCTATATAGATATGTAGTGTTACTCTCTCCAATTCTATCCCTTTGATGGATGGTTATTGTATTGACAGTAACCTTTAGTTATTCTCTCCCTTTGTGTTGTGGAATCTCTTCTCCATGATGGATATTTCATTGAATCTTTCACTCTCTTTGACAGTAATGCCAAAAAATATATACAACTCTATAGTTATAGCTAACAATTTCTCTGGTGTGTGGTTCAGATAAGTACCCTCAGTGTACTGATATGTCATTTTAGTTTATATCTCAGCTTGCATCAACATGATTAATCTTCTGATAATGTGTAGGCTGATGCAACCTCCAAGTCAGCTTAGTGACCAGTAGACAAGGGACAAACCCATAGTCTATTCCTCAAGTATTCAAATGTATCTTTTGGCAATGGTTTTATGAATATGTCTCCTATTTGCTCTTTGGATTGTACATATTCTAGTATTACCTATTTCTCTCATATGTGTTCCCTCAAGTAATGATACTTAATAGATATGTGCTTTGTCTTAGAATGCATCATAGGGTTCTTTTAAATGTTTATAGCTCTTTTATTATCACAATAGATAATTACTGGGTCAAGAATTTCCTCATTCATACCTTTCAACAATTTCTTGATCCATGTAATGTTAGAGAAATTTGTAGCACCAGCTACATATTATGATTTTGTATTTGATTGAGATATGTATCCTTTCTTTTTACTTGTCCATGTTTGGTTTACCTCAGTTTTCTTGTCTTCCTTTGTTAATTTGCACCTTGTTTCCATAGGTGTTCCAATTGGTTTGGAGTCCACCATCTTGAATATCTTCAGAACTTCTTTGATGTATTTTGATTGTGTGATGTAGATGCCTTCAGTCTGTTGTAGAATTTGTAGACCAAGAAAACATTTGATCCCTCCAAACATTAACATTTCAAATTATTTTCTCATTTCATTAGCAAATGACTTGCATAGCATATTATTACCTCCAAATATGATATCATCAACAAATATCTCAGCACTCAAAATATTATCATTGGTATCTCCTTTCAAATATAGATTACTATTGTCACTTGTTCTAACAAATCCAATAGTAATGAGATAAGAGTGAAGTCTTTCATACCATGCTCTTGGTGCTTGTTTCAATCCATATAAGACTTTGTGTAGTTTACAAACCATGTTCCTTTTGTTAGGATCACCAAACCCTTCAGGTTGTTCAATGTATACCTCCTCTTCTAGTATTCCATTCAGAAATATAGATTTAACATCCACTTGGTATACTTTGAATCCTTTAAAAGTAGCATAAGCAAGTAGAACTCTTCATTCTTCTAGTCTAGCAATAGTTGAAAACATTTCCCCATAGTCAATACCTTCTTCTTCTGCATACCCTTTGCATACCAGTCTTTCTTTGTTCCTTGTGACTTCTCCATTCTCATTAAGTTTGTTTCTAAAAATCCATTTGGTGCCAATGACATTTTTGTCACTAGATCTAGGTACTAATTTCCATGTTTTATTCTTCTCAATCTCTTCAATCTCTTCATTCATTTCACTAACCCATTCTTGATTCTCAAGTGCAAAACTAACATATTTAGGCTCAGAATCACAAATCAAACATCTATTGTTAAGTGACTTACTTTTTGTTCTCATTCCTACTCTTTTGTCCCCAATGATCCGGTCCTGTAGATGGTGTCTTCTAACATATTTAGAAAGTACAGGTTTAGATCTATGTTCATCAACAAATATAATAAAGTATCTATCACTATAATAGCTCTTTGTTCTCATCAGCCCACATAAGTCAGTATGGACTAACTCCATAATAGCATTAGATGAGTAGGTTTTTCTCTTGAAACTAGACTTTGTCATTTTTCCTATTTGACAATTCTTGCACATAACATGGTCGAGCTTTGAAATACTCAGTAAGCCTCTCAATTTTCTTTTCTTACTTATCTTAACCATGTTGTCAAAATTCACATGACATAACCTTGTATGCCACAACCAAATGTCTTCATTTCTAGGAAATAAACAAGTGGTCTCAATATTATCAAGATAGAATAGATTACCTTTTGTTTGTTCACTAGTACCGATCAACTTTCCTATTCCATTATAGATCATTGCCTTTTTGTTCTCAAATGAAACTCGGTGTCATGTGTTGTTCAGCTATGAAACACTCAACAAATTATAGTTAAGTCCTATCACCCAATATGCATTTTCACATTTGATCAGATTATTCAACATGATGGTACCTTTTCCTTCAATTGGGCAAGGTGAGTCATTACCCATCCTAACTGATCCACCATTATAATATTCAAAAGTTTAAAAATTGTGTTTATCTCCATTCATGTGATGAGTACAACCACTATCAATAATCCAGACTGATGACATGTAACTGATTGAATGTTTGATAATGTTAAGTTGAAGATAATGCAAGGCATTAAATCAGTTAATGGTTTGTATTTTCATTGATGTCAACTTGATATCATCTGTACGGTCATGTACATAATGCAAAAGACTTCAGAGAATCAATGGAACAAATTTTATGCTTTTAGAAATGCATAAAAGTCAAGTATTCACTAAGAGATAGACAAAACCGATGGAGTGCACACCATCGGTAAAGGAAAAGAATAAAATTCACAGTGATACCCGATGAGAAGAAGATAGTATTTCCCAATGAAGCAAAACCACAGAATGCCCGACGAGCTATAAACAGAGTTTCCCAATGAGTAAAAATCCAATGATGCCTGACGGATGGAGATCCTAAAGCTAAATGGAGTCACACTGATGGAACTATCATTTGTCACCGATGACTAACTACAAAGTTGACCAATGGAACAGAGAGTTCAGAAAATGACAAAATATCTAGCTGGAAA
This sequence comes from Thuja plicata, assembly GCA_018584345.1. Lineage (NCBI taxonomy): Eukaryota > Viridiplantae > Streptophyta > Pinopsida > Cupressales > Cupressaceae > Thuja > Thuja plicata. Next base: position 1,207,275 of record MU227235.1, on the reverse strand, counting down.
GAGCTAAAGATAGTCTTAATTGGTTGTTTTCTTTGTTTTATTCGAATAGAGTTAAGTCATTGATATAAAGATGATTTGAATATTTGGCAAGAAGATAACTGTGAGATAAATTAAGAGTTATGCTTTAAATCAAATTGGCTATCTTTTTTTTCATACCAAGAATCAAGAATCAAGAATCAAGAAATAGTGAATATCATGTCTATATAAGAGACAGGCTTAATTCATTTACAAATGGGATTAAGGGGAGTGAATAGAAAGAGGATGTTGAAGAGAAACTAATGAAGAATATCTTCATACAGTCCTGATAAATCAAGCTAAAGGAGTGCTAAAGAATTCTTCAGACACCGATGAATAGTGAAGCACAAAGAATTGAATTGATACATTGATTAGAGAGGTAATGTACTTAAATAGATCTAAAAATATTCAATTCAAAGTTGAATCATGAATAGGTCATAGTGTTTCAGTTTAACCATTGAAGCATCAAGTCCCTTAATAGAGTAGGACTTAACAGTCTTCTATATATTGAGGTACATCCCAAGGAGTGCCAAAAATGTTGATTCATGAAAGTAGCATTGGACTTGCTCGATACCTATTGACAGTCTAAGAAGGAGGCTGATTCAAGGATGGTAGAAATAGATTCCCACTACTAAGTGACAACCTCTATGTATAAAATCCAATAACAAGGTTGCACTTAACAGTGTGTTTGTAACCTTTAATAGGGTTGGCTCCTAATAGGGCTCACTTTAGAAGAGTGAAAATTTGGGGTACCAATCCTAGTGGTTTTTCCCATAACCGGGTTTCCATGTTAAAAATTCATGTGTTATGTGTGTATGATTCATTTCTTTATTGTTTTGTAGCTGACATAGTTAACACTGGGTTGATCGGTATACTCTGCTTATTTACCAAGTTTTGGTAAATAGTTATACTTCTTATCGGTAATCAAGGAGAATAAGGAAAGACAAGGAAAACCGACAGACAGTTAAATCATTATTAGTATTTCATGGCATGCATCTTGTAGGGACATAATAATCTGAGGTTTATTGATTGGTGGTTAAGTTTAAGGATAAATTTTTGAGGCCACTGATTCACCCCCCCTCTCAGTTATTACTAACAATTGGTATCAAAGCTTGTGTTCTTAGAAAGGAAGGTTTCAAGACCTAAGTCAAGATCACAAGATGAATAGATGATATGTGTCCAAGTTTAACAAAGACAAATTTGCTTCATGGAAAAATAGGATAAGACTCCACTTATCAGGTATTGATAATGATGTTACTCAATTCCTACATACTAAATATGTGTTTCCCATAGGACCATTAACACTAGATCAATTGAGAGAGAAGAATGAACACAACTGCATGGTCATAGAGCTTTCTTCCTCACTCTCTGATGCTGAATTTGAAGATGTCAAGGATTGCAAAACTGCAAAGAAGATGTGGGACAAAATTAAGCTTGTACATGGAGGTGATACAAATGTTCTGAGAGCCAAGGTAGAAAGCCTTAGAGGAAAATTTGATAATCTCAAAATGAAAGAAGGAGAAAACATCACACAGTACAACACAAGAATAAAGAAGTAGTCAATGTTATACGAGGAGTTGGAGGTACACTTGAAGAGGAGATAGTGGTAAGTAAAATCTTAAGAACCTTACTACCTATATATGCTATAAAAGTTTCTACCATTCAATAAATGAGAGAAGTAGCAAACAATACAGTTACTCTTGATAGTTTAATTGGTAGACTGGTTTCATTTGAGATGACTAACTTTGATAATAGTGTCTTACCAAACTTAGAGTCTGCATTTAAGTCTTCTATGAGAATAAGAAAATCAAGTCATAGATAAATATCTATAAGAGATAGTGAAAGTGAAAGTGAAGAAGAAGATCTAGATGAAATAGAAGCACTTATGGCTAGAAGAAAGTAGAGAGGCAAAGGTAAATACAAATGCAAGTTACCACTTGTATGCTTTAATTGTAAAGAGATTGGACACTTTGCTGCAAGATGTCCTAACAAAAGAAAAGATGATAGATCTTTTGAGAAGAAATCTAACAGAGGTGATAAAAAATATTATAGAGGTTACCGACAATCAGAAAGAAGAGATAGTCAAGACTACAAGGACAAAGGCAAGAAGGATAGCTACCTAGTGGCTTGCAAAGATGAAGATACTGACACCGAACCTAATGAAGACATTGAGATGGTATTTGTGGCTATGAAGGATGATTCAGATGAAGATGAAAGGTATGTAAAAATTTCACTCATATATAAGGTTAGCAAGAATGACATATGGATTATAGATAGTGGCTGCACTCATCACATGATCGGTGATAAAGAAAAGTTTAACAATTTTGAGTATTATAATGGTGGTACAGTAAGAATGGGTAATAATACACCTTGTCCGGTTGAAGGTAAAGGAACTATAATGTTGAATAACCTGATTAAATGTGAAAATACTTATTGGGTAAAAGGATTGAATTATAATTTGTTGAGTGTTTATCAGCTGAATAATTTAGGACACAGAGTAGCATTTGAGAATAAGAAGGCAAATATCTTCAATGAATCAGGAAAAGTGATTGGTATCGGTGAATAGGTTAAAGATAACTTATTCTATCTGAATGATACTAACACCACTTGCTTAATAACTAGAAATGAATACATATGGTTGTGGAACAAAATATTGTGTCATGTGAATTTTGACAACATGTTGAAAATAAGCAGAAGGAGAAATGTAAGAGGCTTACCGATGATGACAAAGCCAGACAACATCATGTGCAAGAATTGTCAAAAAGGTAAAATGAAAAAGTATAGTTTCAAAAGTAAAACCCATACATCTGATGATATTCTAGAATTAGTCCATACTAATCTATGTGGACCAATGAGGACAAAGAGTTATTATGGAGATAGATATTGTATTCTCTTTTTTGATGATTACTCTAGAATGATGACAGTTATGTTTCTTAAAGATAAATATGAAGCATTCAAGATGTTTAAATGGTATAAGGCTATGGTAGAGAAACAAAGTGGTAAGGATTTGAAATTATTGAGGTCAGATAGAGGAGTAAAATTTATATTAGATGAATTCACTAATTTCTATAATGAGCATGGTATAAAAAGACAGGTTTCTGCACCAAGAACACCCCAGTAAAATGGGATTGCTGAGAGAAGGAACATATCAATAGTTGAAGTTTCTAGAACACTGATGATAGAGAAAGGCATCACCCAAATCTTTTGGAGGGAAGTTGTCAACACTGTTGTCTACACACTAAACAGAGTATAATTGAAGAAGGACACAAAGAGGACACCTTATGAGCTATGGTATGGTAAAACACCCAATGTAAGTTACCTCAAGATCTTTGGTAGTCAATGTTATGTCTTAAAGGATGATAGAAATGGAAAGCTTGATACCAAGAGTGATGAAGGTGTTTTTCTAGGGTATTCTACCAAGAGCAAAGATTATAAATGTCTTATCAAGGCTTCTAACAAAATTGTTGAAAGTGCAAATGTAAAGATAGATGAATTTGAAGAAAAGAATGAGCTGGAAAGCACAAAAGAACCAGAGGACTACAAAATTTTTGTATACTATGAAGAACCCAACACCCTGCCCAAGAAACAATGCTTAATTCCATAACAACAAAATGTTTCAACTGACAGTCAGATTGCAATTACCGATGGTCAAGATGATAATCAAAATAATGTGCAAGGTGATGAAGAACAGAATGAAGATCAAAATGATGATCAAGTTGATACACAAAGATTTTTACCTATCCTTGCAAGATATGTAAGAAGGAACAATCTAGAGATCCAGATCAAAGGAGATAAGAAAGATGGTACAAGAACAAGAAGTATGTCTTTAAACTCAAATTATTTAATTTGTGAGTTTGAGCCAAAATCTATCAATGCTGCACTAGATAATGAAGAATGTATAAGTACTATGAATAATGAGATTGATTAGATTGAGAAGAACAAGACATGGTCACTTGTGCCAAGACCAGATGACAAGAATGTCATTGGTACAAAATGGAAATTCAAGAATAAGTTGAACGAGAATGGAGAAGTCACAAGGAACAAAGCAAGACTAGTATACAAGGGGTATGCATAGGAGGAAGGTATAGACTATGGAGAGACATTTGCACCCATTTCTAGGATAGAAGGAGTAATAAAACTAGTTTCTTATACTGCATTCAAAGGATTCAAAGTATATCAAATGGATGTCAAGTCAGCATTCCTAAATGGAATACTTGAAGAAGAGGTATACATTGAGAAACCATAAGGGTTTGTCGATCCAAACAAGAGAAACAAGGTATGTAGAATTCAAAAAGCCTTGTATGGATTGAAACAAGATCCAAGAGCCTGGTATGAATGAATTCATTCCTATCTAATAAGTATTGGATTTGTAAGGACTAGTGAAAACAATAATCTTTATTTGAAGGAAGATACTAATGATAACACTTTGATTTCTAAAATATTTGTTGATGAAATCATATTTTGAGGCAATGATATGCTATGAAAAGCATTTTCTAATGAGATGAGAAAAGATTTTGAGATATCTATGTTTGGAGAGATCAAGTTCTTTCTTGGTCTACAGATCATTCAACAAACTGAAGGTATTTTTATTACACAGTCCAAATACATCAAAGAGGTTCTGAAAATATTCAAGATGGAAGATTCCAAACCAATTGGAACACCAATGGCTACTGAATGTAAGTTAACAAAGTAGAACAAGACAACAGAGGTAAATCAGACTTTGTATAGATCAATGATTGGAAAACTCATGTATGTTGTACACACTAGACCAAATATTTCACATGCAGTAGAAATTGTTGCTAGAGTTTCTGCTAACCCTAGGGAATCACATATGACTGCTGTGAAAATAATTATAAAATATCTAAATAATACTGAGGAATTTGGCTTATGGTATAGAAGAGAAGACAAATTTGAACTTAAGGTGTTTACCGACGATGATTGGGCTAGAAATCTTGATGACCGAAAGAGCACAACTGGAGGATAATTCTTTATGGGTGACAGACTTGTCACATGGATTAGCAAGAAGCAGGGATGCATCTCACAGTCTACTGCAAAAGCATACTATGTTGTTGTTGCTGCAAATTGCTCAAATATTGCACGGATCAAACAGTTGCTGGAAGGTATTCATATAAAGATATTAGAACCAGTGATTATCTATTGTGATAACACCAGTGCAATAATCATTTCTATGAATCCAGTCATGCATGCTAAGACTAAACACATTTCCATCAAGTATCATTATTTGAGAGAACAAGTTCAAGAAAAGGAGGTGATACTTGAGTATGTGCAATCAAAAGAACAATTAGCTGATATATTCACCAAGCCACTACTGAAGGATGCATTTGAGTACTTGAGAAAATGACTAGGGGTCAAACCCTTGTCTACCAGGCAATAAAATGACTGAAGGATGCATCAACCTACATATTATCAGAATATCACACATGGTGATACAAGCAAAGAGATAAAATTCAAAGATACATCTATATACAGACAAGTATATATCAGAACTGAGCACCAGAGAATATTGTTGTATTGCTGATGGATAAGGGAAATTCAAGGAATATATTATGGATAGAAAGAAAATGCCTGTTTGACATGAATGTCAAATATTTATAAATTATTTGTTTGGCACTGTTTTCAAATGGAGAGAGCTTATCCATATTATCAAAAAATTATTCATTATCATATTACTCCAATAGGGAGAGATTATATCCTAAGGGAGAGAAAATTGTATGGAAAGATTATACAAAGGGAGAGTTGTTGACAAGAGAAAAAGACATCACAAAAGAGAGAACAGTCAAAGGAGAGAAATTGACACAAGAAGAGGACTCAACACATCAGAAGAAAAAGAGCTACAAGTGTTGGAGATTTGTTTATGTGCAGTTGATTGATTGTATGTTTGTCATTGATGACAACATATAATATACAACAACATTCTGTAAGAACTTATCAAAACAGTGTTATCCAACCTTGCATCATTAGATACATATTGTAGACATGCCTTGGTTACTATATTCATACACGCAAGTCCAGATATGATGTTTCAGTTAAGTTGTGTAATTTTGTTATTGGCAGTTACAGTTCTAGAAGAATATCTATTCAAAGCCAATGTATTTAACATATTTCTTGAGTTGCACATATCTTCAGGATATGCGTGTGTATATTTATGATTATTTATGAGTTAACTATGTTTGGTTAAATGCACCTATCATGTAACATCAAGATCGTTCTATTTGAGATGATTTGGTGAAGCCGACTTAGTGAAGCGTTGCGTCTATTCAGTTTGTGTTGCATGGACTTAATATTGTTTGCGTGCTTAGTTAAGCCGACAAAGATGTTGAAGTGTTTCCAAGAGTCTTCATGACCTTCTAATTTAAAGAAGATACTTATAGTAGTTCTTTTGTAAGATAAAAGTGTGAATGATAAGAGAAAAGACAGAAAATGTACAAAGCAGAATATCAGTTGTGTTTCATTCATCAAGGATCTATGTGTAGAAGAAGTGAAAGATTACAATACACTGGAACTGATCAAGATAGTAGGTCTACTCTACAATTAATCATTAGATATAGTGCATATCTATTCTACAGAAGGTTGTAGCCTTCACCATTGAAGCAGTGAGCTTTTGGACAGTGAGTCCACACCCCTAACAGGGTTATTTGTAAAAGACTCCTAACAGGGTCAGACCCTTAACCAGGTCACTATACTTATTTATTTGTAAAGAACAACTCCTAACAGGGTTGGAAGATCTTCTAACAAGGATTACTATAAAAAGGTATAGTTCATTGTGGGTGCTAATTCCCATCGAGGTTTTTACCATTTGGTCTCCCCGTAATCAAATTGTGTGTTGTGTACTATGTTATCTGAATGAGCATTTACTTTATGTTAATCTAAATTTAAGAAGAGAAAATAATTAAAGTTATTGATAACTGATTCACCCCCCCCTCTTAGTTATCCTTTGGGACTATTCTAACAATTGGTATCAGAGCCAAGTGCCTTGGAGAAGAAGCCTAACAGCTTAAGGTAGATCAGATTTCTTACTTCAGAAAAGAGAGCCATAAGTTTGATGGAGAAAATTATCTCGATTGGAAAAACAAAATGATAACCCATCTATAGTGTGTTGGTTTTGATATCTTTGAGATAGCCACACAATAATTTTTTATTCCCTCTTTAAAAGATCTATCAAGAGATGATGCTACTAGTAAATAGAAGGATACATTCACAGCTAATGTAGTTGTCAAAGAAGCCCTTATAAGTGCACTATCTGACAGTGAATTTTATGAGATCAAGAAATTAGACAAGGCATACACAATATTGAAGTATTTAGAAGACATGTTTGAAGGAGATATTCAAGAAAAAAATTCACATAGGAAGACATGGAAAAAGAAATACAATAGTCTTGAGATGTTACCTAAAGAGAACATTAGAGCCTACAATCAAAGGATAAATGAAGCAGTCTGTGGAATCAGAAATAATGGTGGAGAAATATTAGAAGAAGATATAATGGACAAGTTGTTAACTACCTTAACATCAGACTATGAAAACAAGATAAGTATTCTAGAGGAAACAATGCAATTCTCACAAGACTTCAAAGAGAGAGACTTTGAACAGTAAAATCTCTGCATTTGAGATATCAAGATTGAAGACTAAACCTAAAAGTGAAACAAATTTCAAAGCCTCAGTCCATGGTAAGAAATCCTTACACATCTCTAGCCATAATGAGAAAGAATAAGTTGATGAAGAAATAGAAGATATCATTGCTATGATTGCTAAAAGATAAAATAAAGGTAAAGGAAAATATGAAGGACAACTTCCATTCAAATTTTTTTCATGCAACAAGATTGGTCACTTTGCATCTAAGTGTCCCACAAGAGTCAAGAAGTTCAGATCTTATTACAAACCTAAATATAAGAAGGAATGTAACCATGTTGAAGAAGGTGTAACTGATGAAGATTCAGGAGAGGCTGAAATTGGATTCATTTCCCTTATAGACATGGAAAATTTTATCGAGGAAATGGACATTGCAGATGAAAAGGAAGAAAAAGAGTTAGCCCTAATTTCCAAAGCAGACATCAGAGCTGATTGGATCATTGACAATGGATGCTCTCACCATATGACAGGTGACAAAGATAGATTTGTTCATTTAAACAAATACAAAGGTGGTATGGTTAGATTTGGAGATAACACTCCTAAACCTATCATAGGCAGAGGTTCTATCACTTTGGATGGAAAGAAAAAGACAGATGATGTTTTGTATGTTGATGGATTACATCATAACTTGCTAAGTGTTGGACAATTACTTAACAAAGGTTATCATTTGGAGTTCAAAGACAACAATTGCATCATTAAAAACAAGGATGGAGACATGATTGCATCAAGATCCAAAACAAAAGGTAATGTTTTTCAACTCAATTTAGATGTAAGTTGTTTTGTTGCAAAAGTGGATGACAGTTGGTTATGGCACAAGAGACTCTGTCATATCAATTTTGATAACATAGTAAAGATAAGTAATGTCAAGGCAGTCAGAGACCTTCCAAGTGTTGCAAGAACAATTGACACAATGTGCAGGGAATGTGTTATGGGAAAGCATGTAAGGATTTCTTTCAGAAGCAAGCAGAACTCAGCTGAAAACAAATTGGACCTAGTGCATACAGATTTATGTGGTCCTACCCAAACAAGATCATACTATGGAGAAATTTATTTCATTTTGTTTGTTGATGATTATTCAAGGATGATGTGGGTTGCATTCTTAAAAGAGAAATATGAATCCTTTGAGAAGTTCAAAATATTCAAAGCTAAGGTTGAGAATGAATCTGGATTAAAACTGAAATGTCTGAGATCAGATAGAGCAGAGTTCACCTTTGGTAAGTTTTATGAGTACTGTGAAGAACATGGAATAAAAAGATAGTTGAGTGCTCCTAGAACCCCTCAATAGAATGAGATTGTGGAAAGGAGGAACATGATTATACTTGATACAGTGTGCACTATGATGATTGAAGGAAAAGTTGCGCACACATATTGGAGAGATGCAGTAAATACATAAGTCTATACTATCAACAGAACTCAATTGAGGCCAAGCAAAGATAAGACACCCTATAAACTTTGGTTTGGTAATGTACCTACATTAAAGTATTTGAAAAAATTTGGCAACAAAGGGTACATCAAGAGAGATGATGGTGTTGGTAAGTTTGATGCTAGAAGTGATGAAGATATTTTCCTTGGTTACTCTACAAAAATAAAAGCATACAGATGTTTCAATTTGAGATTGAAAAAGATAATTGAAAGTACTCATGTAAAAATTGATGATAAATTTATGGTTCAAGAGAGTTACTATGAATATGCACCTATGATTGAAGATGAACCCAGGCCTAGCAGCAAAGATACTGTTATTGAATAAATGTTTGATTGCATTGATGTCTCATGCAATGACCCTGAATCAAGCAGAGAAGAATCACATATTACAGAAGAAGAAGTAACACCTAAGGTTCCTAAATTCACATCTAGATACCACTCTAAAGATGA
>MU227235.1:1159504-1174315 GCA_018584345.1 Thuja plicata | reverse complement strand
TAGTTATCTCTTCTAATTATCTCCCTCTCACTTCCCCCTTTATATCTTTCTATGCATATCTTTGTCTACTTCTCTATCTCACTCCACCCCTACATATACTCTCCTCTGCCCCTCTATGTATCTCTTTCCCTTTCTCTTCCTCACTCTCCATCTCCTTTGTCTCTATCTGTCCCTCCTGCACTTCCTCCCTATCCCCCAACCCATCTATCTACATTCACCACTTCACAAAGAAAACAATTACCAAAATTATGAAGCTCTTAAAAGTGCTATATAATTTGTATTTAGTAAGAAATTTAATCTTTACCAAGGTTCTAATTGAAAAGTTAAAAATCACATGAAAAAAATATTCTTTTGATCCACACTATAACCATACATTTCTAATCTCCACTTTAAAATTCCTAATTTTTTGCAATATTAAGTGAGAGGAGAATATTTTGATAATAAAAATATGAAATAACATAAATTTAATAAATTTACAACTCTATAAAATAAACATTTGGGATAAATCATTCCCATTACATTTATCTCTCCTTTTATCTACCACTATTTCTCCCATTTATCTCCCTATTGCTCTCTCTTTCTATATCTCTCTATTATAGGATTCAAAGGATTCAATGGAGAGAGAGGTAGGATTTCAAGCTTGAATTTTGCATAATCAAATCTACATGTGTAAGAAATTAAAGCTAGAATGGGCAACAAATCAACTTTAAATCACAGTCGTCAATATAAATAAATCAACGATACTTGGAAAGCTTCAAAATACTTCCACCGAGCTCAATAACATTTTGTCACTTTGTGATTTTATTACACATCCCAATGAGCCACCATGCTAAGAACAGAATTGACACATCAGACGTGATGACATATTGAAACATTTGAAAGCCCCCGCCACGCCACCGATTGAATGAAAAAACCTTGGGCCCACTACACTATCCATTCATCTCAACTAACTAGCGTGGACGCACCTTTCATCTAAATTTTCATCAACATCATTGCTTGATGATGTGGTGAAGGATAAATGAACTCCCACTGCGTCATTGTGTGCCACGTCAAAACAAAATCCTAAGCATAAAGAAATCACTTGTTAATGCACTTAGACCAAAGGCATCTCTCAATGCACCACAAAATGCCAACTCAGATGACATGACGTAGCTCAGTAACATGGGGAGATAGGAGAAAAATTACATCGTGCCACTGCGTGGGACCCACAACCTCTTTACCAAAAAATTATGCACATGCATTTATAAATAGGTTTTTGTGCGGGGGAAAATACTTAGGCACAAGGACTTAGGAAACACATGGCTGAAAGATATAATAAACAAAATAATCGACCATAACAGGGGCAACTAACGAAGGATGTAAACTTTAAAAAAAGGGGTTGGTCAACCAAAAAATGTTTACCCTTTAAACATAACACTTAAATAGATTCAAATGAGTAAAAAAGTCAACACAATTATAAAAGTTGGCTCATATAAGAATTGGCTCTATTCTGAATACACTGATGAATTCAGTTGAGTGGTGGGGCTTAAATGAAAATTAACATAGATTCATAGGCATAAAGTGAAGGAAAATGACTTGGTTTTCATAAGTTTTTTGTTACTGAAACTCTAACCTGTAAGGACCAGTGCCACATATCCATGGTAACAGAGTCAAATATCAAATGAACCCAACATTAATTGTGCATACTCTTTTGAATGTTAGTGCCTTACACAAACATTCAGTTGCATCTAATCCTGCATTATACTTATAGAACCACTATTATTTATTTGAACTATTGCAACATCGTGAGTTTAATATTGTACTAATCAATTGTAACAGTGAAATAATATGCCAAACAAAAATCATACATAATTACCAAATTCATATAAGTGATTCAAGAAATGTTTAAATATTAACTTTATAGACCTCCAGAATTACTCACACAATTGCTAACAAAAAGAAATAGAGAAATAAAAAATCCTTAAATAATTTTCCATAGAGCAATTCAATCTACAAATGATATTTTTGAATTATTTTCTTTAGAAGTATTCATACATCTCATTTAATAGAAGACTGCCATTTCTATTTCTGCAAAAAGACCTATTACATAACATAATATTCTACTTGTCCCTATATAAATAATTTTTAGAACCCGTAAGGTTGGCCTTGGTATTCCTTTTATAGACACAAGGATATTGCAACAAGCTACAGACTGTATCCCATATATTCTGTTACCAACTACCACTAGCCGGTCAAAGATTACTATGTGAAGGAAAAATAAGGGTATTTTGATACTAATCACTAACTTCAACATGCCTCCTCATTTTTTAATGATGTTCAAACCAAAAATTTAATCCAATCCAAAATATTAATTAATAGGCTGAAAAAGTTCACTCCTAACAAATCCACAGCCTCAAAATATTAGAAGAAGCACTATTGTTGTATTTTTATATCCTATTGTTTCAACATTATATGAAGATTTTTATGCCTAACATAAAAATTATATTTATTACCTCAGATTACACTCATGAAATCAATACAATTTTCCCCAAATCACTATAATGCATCTAAACAGATTCAATCTATTCCTTGAAGAAAAATTGTAAACACAATATACATTCATGAAATTATCATGAAGACAAATTTGGTTATTCTGAATAAACAAACTTATGTAACAAAAAGAAAATGGTTTAGGGTACAGTATTAAAATAATAATTCTAATTAATTAATTTATAATTATTCATACATTTCATTTAATACAAGACTCTGACATTTCTTTTTCTGCAAAAAGATCTATTACATTAACTATTATACTTGTCCCTATACAAATAATATTTAGAACCCGTAAGATTTGCCTTGGTATTCCTTAATAGACACGAGGAATGAAACAATCTACAGTCCAGAGTATTCCTTTTAGATTCTACTACTAACTGCCAATAGTTGATCATAGAACATATTCTCCAAATGAAGGTTGTTACCATAGGAAACTGCTTGAATGGAATCTAGAGGAGGGAAGAATGCTTCCATATATCCAACTAGGCCTGTGAGCCACACCATTATTTCCCATGGGTGGCTATTGAGGCATTTAATTCCAGAATGAAAAATTCCCACCATCTTCCCTTGTAGGAGATGGCTTTGAAAATACAACACAAGGAGAAATAGATGAATCCAAACTCCCATCTTTTGTGTCTAAACCCATAGTTTTCTTTTCCTTTGTCCCAAAAAACCTAACCAAAGTAGTAATTTGAGAGATCATAATTATTTGCAAGCCCTTCCCAAAGATTTTAGTATCTCTAGGATCACTGAAGGCAATTTCAGTATCTCTATGATTACAAAATGTATTATTAACTAGTTCGGTACCATGATCCTTGTATATCTCCTACAACATGGCTCAGTATAACCCCTTCTTGTTACAGTAAAATCCCTATATAGCCTCAGTAAGACCCATCCTTAACACTCAAACAAAGAAACACTCCCTTTTAATTGTTAACAACCCAAATTTAGACAACACACATAACTCATTCTACATTTATCCTTTCTTGTATTTAAGCCATGAGTCACACTTTAAAACTAAAAAAAAAGAAGAAAAAACTATCCCAAGATTTGCACCTGTCCCAATAGATGCAAGGCCTATCATTGTGGCCTTTTCCCTTTTTTTATTCAAAAGGTTGGTAATTAAGGGAATGATTTTCTGGAAAGGGAATGATTTTTATATCAGAAACTGCAACATTCCATTAGTCATGGAGTCTCTTCTCAGATTCTTCCTACCGCCACTTTGTTTAATATATGAGAAACTAGACACAATATTACTATAGCTTCCATGGCACTATATGGAGACCAATAATTTTCTTAGAACCTAGATTCATTTCTCCTTATTCCACACATTAGCACAATACATCAATTTTGACAATAAGATAGTATGAATAACTTTGAAAAGAGTAACTAGTCAAACCGGTGGAGTGCCCAGTCACCGAATGAATGAAGGTTCTTGATAGAAAACTTATGTAACTAGGAACCTATTAGGAGAATTCAACCAAAAATTAGAACAAAAGAACACAACTTCTAGGGTTCAGGATTTAAGGGTTTATGTGAAGGTTTGAAGTTAATGTAGTGTCCCTTAGATCCTAAAATACCATTTGCAAATCAACCTGTTAACAATTTTTATTGGAACTTTCAATCCTAAGAAACTTAGACTATAGTTTTAGTACTATCACTAGATTGAAGACAAGATAATATAACTAGACAAGGCATAAATGCCTTCACTTTGAGCTCCACAATAGTTAGGAGGGTATTCTTATGACATAGATCTATATGATTAATCAAATATTTAATGCACAATACTTTATAGATACACAATAGTAATTATCAAACTAAGTTAATAAAAGTTAAAATCATCATATTGATACACAATCTTACTATAGCTTCAAGTTTCTTACTGAGAATGCAAATAATTTACCATGAAATCAACAACAAAAAGTATAATGATTTTAGATTTATGGATTAATTTAACCCCATGGTGACGTAGTGAAGAAAACCTATCAAGTGCATCCATCATTTATTAGAGTGCCACACGTAAGACCCTCACTTCTTCGTGGACCACATAATAAGCCACTAGGACACAAAAAGGGACCACCATAGAATCTTATTCTTCCTTAAAAGATCATGACATTTAAACATTTACCCCACTAAGTGCTGTGAGGATGAAAAAAACCATTAGAGTAATCATAAATATCCACTCGTAGGATTGCAGGTCCAACTAACGGTCTTAAAAAAATTATGCAAGGATGCGATAAGATTTTTTTCACCTTTTAACATCTTCAACTTTTACATGTGGCCAATTGTCACTTCCCCTCAGGTTAAAGGTATTAACTATCTGATCTAGTCATGAGGATGCGATAACACTTTAATCATCACCCATAGACTCCCATAAAACCTCACAACCACTAGTTTTCATCTATTTTAACCATCAAAATGACGTGACACAACAACCTCACAATATCCAATTGTCCAACTACAACCTCACAACATCTTTTGCTAAAATAACTTAGCCTCCATGAGGGTGCGATACAAATTTTAAGTAAAAATCAAAGCACATGCAAAAATAAGGGGTAAGTGTTTTGCAAGGACATAAGAGATATATGGCCATAAGATAAGAGCATGAAATAATGAAAAAATATTTTGAAATTAATTCAAAAGAATATCCTAACCATGAACACAGAAGGAAAATCAAATATGATGGGTCGACAAATAGGCACTTCAACATAGCACTTGAGTATGCACCCACTCATTCAATAGACACACTTTAGGCATCAATGTAGGCATCTATATCAATGCGAATACAAATGTTACATAGAACCTAATTTTTTTTTAGACACATCTACTAGGTACAATAAATTCCATGGGTAACGCTGACTTGTTGAATAGTGTCTACATTTCAAAAAAAATAGAGGAGAAATACATTAAAACAGTGCATGTAAGAAAAAAATAGAGTCAAAAAGAGAAGTAATCACATGGATTTCTTTTAGTGTGCATTATGATAATTGAGGTGTCATAAATATTTTAAAGAATCCAGTGCAACACTCAAAGACAAAACACATCTCAATCAAGTTTCATTTTCTAAGAGAGAAAGTGAATGAGAGGAAGGTACAATAGGAGTACATACCCACTAAGGAACACATTTCTGACATATTCACAAAACCATTTCCCAATGATACATTTGAGTATCTCAGAGGAAAGTTGGGGGTAATTTCTCCCTCCTAATCATAACTAAGATGAAAGGAATTGCATCAATCCATAGGACTTCATGGTGATATCATTCAAGATGAGTCAGTTTTTTGGAGGCCACTACTCAAGGAGAGTAGCAGGAATGGAAGATTACGATTGAAGGTAAGTAAAAGAAGAGAATTATTAATTAGATTAAATCATAGAAATAATGTGTCTTTGTCATTGATGTGAAAGGGGGAGAAGAGTGTATGTGAGAAATAAGATATACTTCCACATAAGAAAGAGCTTTAGTTAAGAATAAGAGTGCATATCTAAGGGGGAGAAAATGATGATGAAAAGAGTATGTAATAAAATCATGGGAATCTTGTTCCAAGGGGGAGTCAAGATAGCAAGTTCCTGAAGGAAGATGTGTTATAGAGACTCTGAAAGATAATTGTGGATATTTTTTGTAGTATTGATGATTATCTTTCTAGGATGGAGATTTTTGGTTTCTGATTGTATTACTTTGTTTTTCACATCATATGTTTTTATCAATGCCAAAGGGAGTAATTTTTGGAAATTTGTATGTGTTTTCATTAATGTCAACATATCAATAGAATTCCTCAAAAAGATTGATGATTGATTGTTTAATGTCAACATATTTGTTAATAGTTTAGCTAGTGGTATAGGATATTCTGAGGTCTGGTGATGATTGATCTTAGAAAATAAGGAGTTTCACACCTCATGGGATGATGTTGAGATTTTATACTTGGTTTGTGTCAAGTTTTAGGGGTTGACATAAATATTTAGATGAGTTATGAGTTCATAGATGGTGACTAGAAGATAGTATGGCAGACAATAAATTGACAAATTCATAGATAATGGTTCGGTGAGAATGCTCAGGTTGATATTTTTGGTTGCACATCTAGGAGTGTATTTGGGACATGCAAGGGTTCCCTCATTTCAAAGGGTTAGTGATCCAAAGGTACACAAGGAATTTTTTAGATGTTTTAGTTTTTGGTGACAGTGTTCTTGAGGTCTGACATAAGAGATGCTGGTAAATCATATAGTATGGATGGGTTTGGATATTTTAGTGATATTCATGATGCCTATGAATATTCTTGGATTATGTGCCTAATGATTTGGCAGTATACATCGATCAAGGTGATGAGATTTGGAGGGAATTTCAAGTTGGTGATAAACTTTCTTATGTTCTTGGCTGACTTGATCAATAAAACATTTTATGGGTGATCGATAAAACATTATATGGAAGAGTTATGATCTTGAGGTGATTATGATCAATCAAATCATGTTGGATCAAAGTGTCTTTTATCATGATCATTTATTTTGGCACAAGAAGATGAAATTTAAAGTTAAGTCTTGCCAACCTAAGTTCTTAATAAAGGTTGATGAATTAGGGCAAAAGTGTGGTTGTGCATGTGAAGGATTGATCGAAGATGTATATGATTTCTTATAGAAGCAATTATAAAGATCTACTAGAGGTTGCATCACTCATCTAAAGGATTTAGAGAGTATTTAAACAAATATCTATAGTTTACTTCATTGGGACTGACCTTGGCATAAGTTTGATGCTACTATTTAGTTCATAAATTATTAGATTGTTGTCTGATCGACCATTGTAGCAGTTTTGTAAGGCAGTGAGCCTTCCTTTATTTGGGTTTTATCCCATTTGAGTAGTGAGCTCTAAGCAGTGTTCCTCAATGCAAATTCATTTCCCATATTTTTAATAAGGTTATACTTCTAACAAGGTATTTTCATATTGTGGGTAATCAACCCCAATGTTGGTTTTCCCCTAGCAGGGTTTCCATGATACAAATATGTGTGTCAAAGTATTGTGGATGTATTTATGATATTTTCATGCATGCTTATTTTAATTGATCAAACATATGGGTTTTAATTATTAAAGTGTAGAGGAAGTTTTGAAAGTTTAAAAACAATCGATTCACCCCCCTCTCAGTTGTCTATTTGCTTATAATCTATACCCTAAGATGATAGCATAGTATCAGCTAGAGGAAGAGGGTATTGATTTTCATTCTTCCCCCAACCATCTATGGGGTCTGGCTTAGGGTATAGAAGAGTCCAAACATCTGCATTTTCTTCTTCCATCTTCTTCTCCTCCCTACATGGTGAAATAGCCAGGGATAATCTAGGAAACTTAAAGGAGGATGGTCAACCAGAATCAACACCTGAACTATACCAACATGAAGTAGTAGGATGAGAACCACAAAAGTTGGGCAACCTAGGCACAAAACCACCAGGAGGTGGTGAAATGGACTTCTTGTGAGTGGAATCCTAACGGTCATTTGAGAGGCCCTCGAGAACCTGGGAATGCGGTTTGTGAATGCCTGGAAGAGGAGTTGTGACCATGACAACAACCATGGGATGGTGAAGGACCACTGATAATAGAACCATCCATTGGTACCAAGGAAATTGTACAAGGGGCATTAACCCAATGTTGAAAAATATCTTGCAAGTGGGACACTTCAAGATCCTCCTTGTCAATTTGAACTTGGATTTTTAATATCACATTATTACATATACAAGCTTTAGCAAAAAGAGAAATAATAAGAAGAATATAAGTATGTGAAAATATAGCTACATTTCTATCCTTCCATATAGAAAATAAGATTTCCATCTTGAAATTATTCCAAAGTTGTAGAAAAGGGGAGGAAAATCTAGGGGTATCACCCAAAAGAACTATATATTCCAGGAGAAAGATTCTAGTCGATAGCCAAATTGGCAGTGGGGATTTGGTATACCCAAATGGTGAAGATGAGAGCCTAAAGGAAAGCCTTGGAAAATAATACACCAGGTGAAATGCATTACTTTTGGTTTTTTGATTGCAAACTAGATAGTAGAAAACTATATTCTCCAAGAAGAATGTGATTACTTTCAAATACCACCACTAGTTGAGAACCTAGACCATAGGAAAATGAGGAGAGAGTCATTGATAACCATACAAAGGTTAATATCTAGAAAATGGCATATGTGGGTACCATTTCCATTATTTCCACCATGGAATGATGCTAGAGATACCAATATTATGCATAAATTCCACTATCAAAGTCGAGATGAGGAGGTCATAATTCTAACGATCTGGGTGATTCAAATGAAATTGGACTTGTAAATCCTCCCAAGTTTTAAATTCATTTTAGGCCTCAAATAAAGGTCTTGAGGGGTCCTAATACCTCACTTGTGAAAGAGAAGAGTATGGATACCTAAGAGATGAGATAGAGGATGGCCTTGTACCTGAATCAATGGAGACCACCACATATTATGTTGATTGAAAGATAACCCATCTTGAAATTTAGTTCCATCCCAATGAAGCCATGGTTTGGTTGCTTCCGAGGCAAGGCAAATAATTTTAGCAACAAAGTAACCCTAGATTTTCATTGTTTCTCACATGATAAGAAGTGTTTAAAATCCAATCCCCTTCCAAGATGGGTGGCATAAATCAAACCCAGAGGAAACATAGTTTTGAAGGAGAATTTTCCAAGCATCATTTCTTGAAATCAAACAAATAACCCATTTGATGCATATGACTTGTCCTTGTTTTTGGGTGGAGATGAGGGTGAGGCCTCTTTAATCTCAGGGAAGAGTACAATACTCCCATAAAACTCTATGGAAACCATGTTTCTCTATGTCCAAGGCCAAAATAAAATCTCGTAGATATTTCTCAAGCTTGTTGTATGAAGATTTAGAAGGTGTCCAACATGAGGAATAATAAACATGTGTAACCACAAGGAATTTGGAATAGATTTGACATTTCCCATCTAGGGAAAGAGCCTTTATCAACTAATAAGCCAACTTTAGCTCAATCTTTGAAAGAACATAATTCCAAAGCTCAGTTTCAAAACCATGAAAGACATGGAATTCCCAGAAAACAAAAAACTTCCCCATGGTTAATCCACTTCCAGCCATAATGGATAATCCAATCTAGTGTTGGGAGGAATGATTTCTAATAACAAAGGGAATTTTTCCATTGAATGGCTGAGCCAGAGTCCAATGAAAAGGTTTCTAAACATTGAAGTGCATTCTGGACATTTTCTCTATCCTCAATAAGGGCGAGAAAAGAATCATTGGAAAAGTGACCATTCACAAGTTGAGAAGTTGATTCTGGGAGGGAAATACCATGAACCCAGCCTAATAAGATAGAAGAGGCAAGAAAATAGCCAAATCATTCAGCAGTAGGAACATACAAGGATGGAGCTAGAGGGAAACTTTGACAGATAGACCTATGCAAGCCAAATGTATGAGATTGTTGGCCATTAATTGTAATATAGGTAGAGGCATTAGAAAACAACATTTGAATAGAAAGAATATAGTGAGGGCTAAACCCAAGTGCTTTAAGCATGGATAAAATGAAAGGCCATTCAATGCGGTCATAAGATTTGAAGAAATAAATCTTAAGTAAAATGGCATTCTAGTTAGATCATAGAGACCTCTACATGCCCTCCAAGACAACTATAATATTGTCTAGAATAAATCTAGATTGGATGAAACTAGTTTACTCTAGGCACACAATTTAGGGAAGAATGTGGCAGATTTTTAAAGCAAGTTCCTTGGCTATAATTTAGTAAGAGACATTCAACAAGGTGATGGGACACCCAGTGCAAATATCTTCAAGATCGCCCGCTTTAGGTATGAAAATATTTCCTTTATTAATTTCTTGTCCTAAGGAACCCATTTGAAAAGCTTCTATATATACATGATGTAGGTCAGCTCCCACACAATTTGAAAGAGATTTTTAAAATTCACATGGGAAGCCATCATAGCCTAGGAATTTTTCATCTTCCATGGAAAATGTGACTTCCTTAAGGTCTTCAATGGTCAATAAATGATCTTAGAACGCCCATTGTGAATCAAAAAGATTTGAAGGAACAATGTATAGGAAATATTCTAAGGCTTTCTGGGTAGTATTTATAGGTGCTTGAGTTGTAAAAGCCTTCTAGTAATTATTAACAAAGGCTTGAAGAATGTTTGGAAGTTCAGTGAGAACTGATTTACATTCCTTAATCCTTTTAATACCTAGAGAGGAATGTTAGGGATGTAGAGAGGAGAAAAAATCCTTTCTATCTTGATCTCCAACCTTTAACTAGTGCATACATAATTTAATTTGAGCGCCTCTAGCTTCATAGCTATTAACAATGTCTTTTTGATGATGGAGAGTAGCCACCATTAACTGTAAGTCTATTGAAAGAGGTTGAGATACCAAACTCTCTGTAGTAGTACACAATTCCTTGGTAGTCTAAGTATAAGACCGTTGAAGGAATTGGGCTAGTTGTCTCCCATAAAAGTGGAGGAATTTAGTTGTTTAATAAATAGCATAATTCTACCACAAAATCAAAGCTATTGGTTGAGTGGGCCTGGGTTCCAAATTCCAAATTTTCTAGATGTGGGCCAGTATAGGAGGATGACTAAAAAAAAACATGTTGAGAAACAATTGAGACTTAAAGTAATGTAGAAATAAAACACACCATTCAATTATGAATTTAATGGGAAAATGGTCTGACAAAGTGACATCAAGAAATGATAAAATTGGCAAAGGATGATCTTCCCCAAACAAGAAAAATGATTGAGTGGAGATCATGACAAGATCTAGATGTTTAAATACTCTATCAAAACCAACCCATAAAATACTCCAAGTATGTTAGAGTGCATGCACAAGGAAGTAATTGGTATTAGAATAAAAAAGGCCTAATTTATTACGCATGTAGAACCAAGCTTCTCGGTCACTAGCTATCCACCGAAATGATGAAATTCCATCCTTATTAGAAGCCACCTCAACCATACAAAATTATCCACACAAAACCCAGTTCGCAGGAGGTAACGAGTCAAATATCCACCACCAAAGGTGATCTCTCTCTACCACATCATTGGGAGAATATATATTAATTTTCCCAAAAGCATAACTATTACCTTGCATGAGGACCCAAACTAATATTTGCATGAGATCCTTACCATGACCAACAATTACATCTTTCCAATGTGGTGAAAGAAGGGTTACCACCCCTCCATGTCTAGCTTCATGGTGGGAATAAAAAACCAGGTTGTTGAGCCAAATAACACGACATGCAACAATGAGAAAAAAAGCCACAATCTTAACTTATTGAAGGAAAAAAAAACATCAATTCTAGGAAAATTTTGACAAACATATCACACTGAATAATTGTGGGAGAGGTCTATGAGACCTTGAACATTCCATGAAATGAAATTCATTTTGAGGAATCATTCATTCCATCCTCTTCCCCAAGAGAGGAGAAACTATTATTCAAGAATTTTGAATCCAAGTGAAAAATAGGATAAAGATCCCCAGTGATCACCTATCTTTTCCTAGGCCCTTTCTCTTTGATGTCATCTCTCCTTGGAGTGATACAAGAGTGAAATAAGGAAGCTAAAACACCAGAAAAAGAAGTCAATTATAGAGTGTGAACCCTCGGTGAATGAGACACATAATTATTATGAACTTTGGTTGGAGACATAGTGGTTAGTGATTTAATCCATTGAAAACAAGGGTTTGAAATTCCCCATGAGGGAGAAATGCTCTTAGGAACCTTGGATGACACAAAATCCTAGGGTGACAAAGACAAAGAAGGGGAATCCTACTTTGGCTAGAAAGACATCATGTGTTTCCCTTTATAGACGACAGTTGTCCAACCTGCATCTTCCTTTGGGGTATCTAAGTCCCTTAAATAAATAGTCTCCTTAGGAGGGGACTTGGTCCTTAGAGTCACCAAAGGGAAATCCTTGATCTTATGTTCAACAGAATGATACTAGAAACATGTATTGGGAAAATTCAAATACAGGACACGTTGGGAAAAAAATTGCTCACTAACCTGAATCTTAATAGTATCTTTGAGCTCTTTAGTAAGGTCAATTTCCACACAAACCCTCTTTTGAGGGAGGGCATGGAAAAAATGGTCTGGCTCCATACAAACAACCCTACCAAGGGTTTGATAAATATTATGCAAAAATGGCCAACAATGCAAGGGAAGACCAAAAAATTCAATCTAAATGAGGACCTTAAGATTCTCCTCATTAGAGACTGAAAAGTCTCAAGACCAAGGCTGAAAGACAAAAAGAGATGAACAAACAAACCAGGGACCATTTATAAGGATGCCCTCCACATGCAAAGGGTTCCCAAAATAGAACAGGAAAAAAACCTTGGTTAATTTTTTCATGCCTTCAAGGCAGACCCCATGAGGGGCCCAAGCCTTGGCAACCCAATTTTGTAGCACTTTCATGAGGAACGTGACCAACAAAATATCCTATTAAAGTAAATTTTTCAATCTAGTCATAAGAATTATCAAAATCTTGAACTAGTAAAATCACATCTAAGCTAAAAGAAGCCTTACCTCATGGAACACTTTTGTCACAAACTTGCGGGGATGCTTTCTTAGAGGAACCATGATCTCCCAATGCTAAAATTCTTGCACCAAAAAAAATCATTGTGCTAAAGCTAGATGGAGCCATTAAAAGACCTTTGAATTCCCTCAAAAATGTGGTTTGAAAGCAATTAGAGTGAAAACAGTATGATAACCCTAAATATTACCCTAAAAGATCATTTTTTGAAAAGAGATATTTTGAAAGATTGAAATTAAAAATAAAATTAAATTCTACGTTGATGAGATAATGCCTTAGTTTTTGAGTAAAAAGGATAAGACCTATACATTAATTTTCTATTGTCTTGTATATAACTTCATAATTGATCAATGTACAACTTATATAATACAAATGGTGCTCTTTTCCATATTTATCATGTTGATCTAACAAAGCTGCAAGAGCATTTGGTAGAAGTGTAAATAAGAAATGGTTGATTAGGAACATCAATTTGTAAGATGGGAGGAATAACAAGATAATTTTTTAAGTCTTCAAAGGCTTTTTTACAATTATCGTTCCATTGAAAAAACTATCCTTTTGTAGCAATGAAGTGAAAGGAAGGGTTTAGACAGCGAAGCATGAAATAAATTGATGAATAGTTTGAATTTTTCCTTGCAAATTATGTAATTGATAAATGTTTCAAGGAGGCGACTTAATAAAAATAGCATCAATTTCCTTGTTTATGAAACCTAATAGTTTACCACTATCCACACAGAAGAAACATTTTCAAGGATTCAAACACATTTTATTTTTCGATTCATTCAAATATTTTTCAAAGGATTTTAACATGATCTTGGTGCAAAATACATTTAGGCACAAATTCAACAACATAATCCTCTTCGATATTATTCATACAGTCATTCAAGATAAGTTTCATTACAAGTTGATAAGTAGCACTATCATTCTTTAATCCAAAAGGCATAAAAACCCAACAAAAGGTACCCCACGAAGTTATTAAGGTTGTTTTGTATTCATCTTGAAGATTGATAAAAAATGTTTGTATCCTAAAAATTCATCCATAAAAGACAATAAAGCATGACTAGTTATGGAATCAACTATCATATCAATATTAGGAATAGAAAAGTCTTTTAAGGAATCTTTATTAATGCTCTCAAAAATTAGTGTGCATTCAGATCTTGTTATCTGGTTTGACAACCAAAACAATGTTTGAAAGCCAAGGAGAATAATTTGTGGAATGAATGAATCAATCTTCAAGAAGCTTTTCAATCTAATATTTAACAAGTAAAGAAATATTAAGATTTATATTTTTTATCCCTTTTAATAGGTTTAGCATCAATAATTAAGATAATTCTATGGTTGACAACTATAGAATCAATGTTTCATATCATAATAAGTTTACACATGTTCATTTGTAAGTCAAGGATTAAAATTTATGATGACGATTATATTATGTGGATTATATTCTGATGCGGATTAGAACCTAGAACATATTGTTGATTTTGGTTATACATGCTTAGATATGTGATTTGATGAAAAAGACTTAATCATGAGTAGACTTTATTATTTTATGGACAATGCTTTAAAGTTAGGAAATAGCATGAATAATATGTCGTAATGTTAGGATTATGGAAACACAATGTTTGAGCATTACTTAATGAAAAGTATATTTAAGAGTTGAATTTTGCATATTGACTAACGTTGAAAATTATGAATTGTATATATATATATATATATATATATATATATATATATATATATATGTGATTT
>MU227235.1:1133423-1151475 GCA_018584345.1 Thuja plicata | reverse complement strand
ATCATCAAAACACCTGAAATTCATGTAAACAGATAATCAACTGAAACAGACCATTAACTGAAACAGAAACCCAACACACACAAACAGGCTCACGAATCCACGTCACTTGACGGATTCAAACACTAGGTTAGTCAATCAGATTCTTTGTCCATCAATAGGACAAAATATGGGTTAGGGTGTGGATTTGGACCTGAATACTATCTCCCCTCTCTTACCATTGAGATATTGCGATAGGGAACGCTCACTCCTGCCAATTCAGGGAAGACGTAGCCCGGTACCTACAAACCTGTCATCACAAAGACGAGCATACATGCATATCATATAGCAAACAATGGTTGAGACCAGTTCATCATGTGGATCTCGCCGAAGAAAGTAACTATGACTCTGTCCCATACCATATCAAGCACGTCAACAGTAATGCAAAACATACAAATAATCCATGTGCATATAAATCTAGATTCAGTATTGTCAGAAAACTATAATCAAAATGACATCCTAACATATACATCAACATCATGAAATAACCATAAATCATATGCAAATAGGCGATATAACACTCTAAGCAATGAATCAATAACATACTGAAATGTGATACATAAATATCCTCTAAGCCATCTGAAATAAACCACACACACATGAAAAGGCCTAAAAGAATTCAGCAACCGAAATTGAAAAGAAAACCAAGAGGTGGGTATTACATGTTGTTCATGGGTGTTTAAGGCATTACTCACCCTTGGAAAGGGAAGAAGTGGCTTGGGTGAAGGGGTTAGTTGGGATCTCCATTGTAGTGAGAGTCTCTTCTCATGGAGAGAAGAGGGAGAAAATGAAAGGTGTATGGGCCCTTGCATGCCATTGTATTTGATCCTAATTTTAGGGGAGATAAGGGAAAGATTGGATGGAAGATGTATGTGGTTTTTTCTTGAAGAGAAATTGACCAAATGTGTATATGGAAGGAATTTCAATGTAGCCTTAGAAAGGCAAGGAAAAAATAACTCTTACTAAAAATTTTGAATAGGAAATGAAACTCTCCTCTTTGGAAAAGCCCACCTTCACCCTACTTCAATGGGTTTGGAAAACTCATTTGTGAAGTCTTGGTTGGGAGTTAATTGTTTTTTTGTGCATATGTGATGGTTGTGAGAATTTGGAGGTGTTACTTTTTTAGCCTTGGTTCTCCAAGCTCAGGGGTGGTCTCCTTGAGATCTTGGTTGGGAGGTGAGCTTCCCACGGTTCTCCTCATGTATTTACAGGTTTTGAAATCAAGATGATTGTGGATAAAGCTTGGGAGAAATCTCTATTTTGGTGTAGTTGTGTGAGAGAAACTTTAATGTTGCATGGTTACTCCTTGTATTGAGATTCAATTTTTTTAAGTGTTGTAATGTCCATTTTGAAAGCTTTGTTAAGAAAGATGTGAAAAGCTCTTATTCATTTTGTAATAGTTTCATAGCATGAGAAATCTTGTAGATTTAGGAATCTTGTAATCTCTATAATGTATTTGATTTTAAATTTTCAAGTTAAAAACACTTCATTATTCCTTTGGAAATCTGAATTCTATTGCATTAGGATCAATACTCTACTTAGAATCTTCATTGCAACATCAATCCTTGAGAAGGAGAGATTAACTTGATACACATAGAAAAAAACCAAACAAGTTAGTATATTAATGTAAAAACGAACTAATACTATTAATCAATCTATAGTTCACATAGTGTATTGCAATAATAAACAAATCAAATGCATACAAATTTCTACTCCAAAAAGAAAATCAATACTCAATATGATAGAAGCAATAAACCATATTACCCATGACACTTTCCAGATTTTTAGAGGAAAAATGTTCTCTGAAAAATGTATGGGGAGTGATTTACTCCCCCCTTTACATAGAGAATATTCTCTATATATTCCCCTCGCTAAACCCCCTTTATTACCCCTCTAATTATCTTCTTTGGTGCTAATGTATAGTTTTTATTAATGGGGAGTCTTAATGTTTTACACCTATCCCAGTGGGCCCCACATATCTTTTCCTTACATTTTTACCCCTCTTGGTTTTGACGTGGGGAAGAGACTGGTTTTGATGTTTGAAAGGAATAAAAATAATAATAATAAAGCTAACACATAATCTTCTTACCTTCCTATCACCATGAGAAATATATGGGGCTGACTTGGCATTAAATCTTGTCCCACAAGTCTCTTCCCCACTTCATGCGTACTTATGTACTGACATTGGGATCTGCATATCCCTTGGTTTTAACACCACTCCATTCCCTCTCCATGTGAAATTTCCCTTACCTTAAGTTTTCTTCACTTTAGAATGGGAAACCTTAAGGTGGTCCCCACCTCAACCTTGAAACTTACACATGCCTTTTTAAAAAGGCTTCCTCTTGCATAAAAATTCACAGGTCTTAAGGGAATCTTGGGATATTCCCACACCCCACCCACTTGGCAAGTGGGCCTTGGGAATGGGGTGATGGGTGATGGGATAGGCTAGTTAGTAGGGAGGATAGGTTATTAGGATAGGTAGGATTAGTAGGGTGTTTAGGTTAGTTGTTTTGGATTAGTGATTTAATAGATTATTTTCATCTGCAGGTTTTATTTGAAATGAATCAACTTTTAAAAAGATTGTAGTTTAATTTATACAATGGCTAATTACTTAAAATGAATCATTAGTATTAGTTAGTAGTTAAAGTTAATTGTATTATGTTATTAGAATATGTATTGCTCATGTGTCCAAAGGGGGTTAGAGATAAATTTCTTTTACTAAGAGGTTAATTTAATTGTTTTATTAAAGGTTAATTTATTTATTTTTTGTTAGGGGATTAATGTATTAGGATTGCATATGTTTTTTATAAGGGGAGGATTTAATTAGAATTGATATTAGTAAGTTAGGAAATTAGATTAGATTATAATTATTGGATTTAAATTAATAGTTGATTGGTATGGTGAATCTGTTATTAAATTTTAATTATGTCAAATGGTAAATGTTTCATGTATATTTGTTTAAATAGGGAGTAGAATTTAATTAGTCCTTTATTAGTGTATATTTTATTATATATGTTTAAGTGGTTCTAGGGGAAGTTAAGAAAGGTTATACGTTTTAATTCTCAAAATTAATTTAGTTCCTTCTTATTAAGTTAACTAATGTGTGTGAAATAGTTATATCGGAGTTGGTTATAGATGTTATGTAGCTAAGGTTGAAAGAGAATTAGTATTAGATTTAAATGGATTAAGTTGTAATCAAGGTTAAGAATTAAAGTAACACTAGGTCAACCTAATTCAACATATGATATTATCAATTAAATTACCATCACGATACTACACTTGGTTAAGCATAGAACCATAGTTAATTCAACCTGACCCAAGAGTTCATGTAACCCGTACAACAAGTTGATGCTCCAACTCTACATCTGTATGTGGTGTAACCCTAATGCAATCTATGAATATACCTTGCAACTCAAAGATTAACTTCACCATGTTATCATCTTTCCTCAACACCTCCATTGTTAGTTGTATGTACTTGTGTTTAAAAAAAAAATTGTGTGTGTGTTTTGCCCTAGTTTTGGGCATGAAAGACATGTAGATAAATTTTGAATATAATCCTAAAGGGATAAATTGACAGGAGTGAAACAAAATTGTTCAATAAGGTCACACTCCTTTGAAATATACTGAGGAAGACAAGGTGTGGAAGGAATCATATGTTGAGAATCAGGAAGGGAATTTGGAATAATCATATTAGTAGGTTTCCTATTTCTCCTTGTATTATATGTATGGGCAATTGCTTTACAATTTAGGTTAATTTATTTGGAGAAATAAAAGGGACTCTTGGTTTTTCCTTTAACAATAATTGAAGTATTTTTAGGAGTTTGGAAACTGTTGGAATCACTACAACCTTAGAAAACAATCACAAGTTTATTTGTTGGTTGAGGATTATCTTGAAAAGGATGTACAACAACATTTGGTTTATCATTGTTATTAATTTAACTATTTCAAATGAATCATGTTAATTAACCTTTGGAAAATAAATGGTTAAGGAGTCATGGAGGAAGAATTAATAGTGATGAATTCATCAAGAGCTTCATCCAATGTATCAAAGTCATCACTACTAAATGACTCATCGAAGGCACTAAAATCCTTTTAAAAGAATTGGGAATCTTTCTAATATAAGAATAAAAAACATGCATTTCAACAATTTAATCTAATAAAGAGAACATTTAAATGAAACACACACATGCATGAAAAAAACAAATTATTTTGTTCTCTTTTTTTTTCAAAAGAAAAAATATGCATGCAATAAAAGGAGATATTTTTGTACTTTTTGATAAAAACAAACACACAAATCTAACTAATGTTCATCAAAACTAGATTTGATCAAACAATTGAAAAGTAATAGTCCATATTTAGTTCACCAAAACCTGAGGTATCTTGAAAAATATGAGGGATCCTCTTCTCCAAGTCATATTGGAATATGAGGCCACCAAGAGACGACTATTGTTGACCCACCCTTTTTTCTCAAAAAGGGGGATCGACTTAGTATCTAGGGTCCTAGTTCCTCTATTCCCTTGTTTCTTAGGAATGAAGGATAGGATTATTGACTTAATTTTGAACCAATATAACCTATAGAGGAATGAGCGAGGAGGCTTGTGCACCTTATAATTTGACTTGTAGATTTCCCTATCAGAATGGATAGATAACCCAATATGCTTTTGGATCTCTCTTTCTGAGACTCATATTTGACTATGTTCCAAATATAAGATAATTGTGATAGGAATATGGTTACTTGGAGGGTATAGGGTGATTTATCTTGACCTAGACCCTAGGAAGAGCCCTAGACCCTACAAATTTACTTGAGACTTTAGGTCTGAGACTGTCCAGATAGTAGGAACCTATTTTTGTAGTCTAAATTGAATCTGGAACGTATATCTCTAGTTGCAAGATAAAAAATGGTGTGTGTATGGCTATATAGGGGTTTTCCTTAGGCAATCCCTTATTTTGGTGATTTCCACCTCCACAAATAACCAATATTGGAAAATTGGAAATGTGTGTGTGCTCTTGAATCTTAAGTGTGTCTAAGATTGCTACGAGCTACAATGCATAATCTAGATATCTACTCAAATGTGTTGGAGCAAAATCCTATATGAAATTGAACTCTAATATACTTGAAACAATGTAATTTGTAATGATTGAATTTAAATATAAAGCTTGAATATATATATTTGAGGATAACATGAAAACATACCCAACCCAAAGGGAGGAGTACAAGCCAATCATCAGTTGGTGATCTCCTAGTCATCTTCGTAATCCTTGGAAAGCTTCATGTTGATGTACATGTAGATTATTGATTAAATGTTGATGATAATTTGGAGCTTGAAATTTTTTGATTTCCTTGATGTGTTTTCTTCATTGGAATTCTTAAAATTATAGAACCAAGTCTTCACAATTGTATCCATTCACTAAATGAAGTGGGATAAACTTCCTTTTATAGACTTCTTAAGCAATTTTAGGGTTTAAAATGTGAAGAAAGCCGATGAGGATTTAGGAATCTAGCTAAAAATAGGCAGCCATATTACAATTTAAGTTTGGGTCCAAATTGGGTGGAACAGGGTGTCTTCCAAGGTGTGGGGTGACCTATCTCGCCATGTGCCTTACAAGGCACCTTGTTTTAGGTGAAAGGGCTGAAAATTAAATTGAGAGTCAACTATGAAATGATAAATTCATAAATGCACATGAAATCATATTTTAATGTTGAGATGAATACAAAAGGCCACACATGGTGAAATAGGGCATATGTATGTAAATAATGATCAAATAGGTGAAATAGTTAAATAGACACACCCATAATTAAATGGTTCCTCATAGAAATTAGATGAAATTGAATTAATAAAGGACTTGGAATTTTCAATTTATTATTGGTTAAATATAATTGGAAGGGGGAAATAGTTAAAGGGGAACATCCATAATTAAAGTGGCCCATATAAATTTGATCAAGAGAGGACTCATAATTTGAAATTTTATTAATTAAATGTATAAAGGATGAATTAAATAAAGGGACACAAGTATGATAAAAGAGGTCCTCATATAAATTAAATAAATAAAATATTTATAATTTAATTTATTAAATAAAATAATGTAAATTAAGTCCTATAATGAGTGCTAAAATGAAAACACACTAAAATGAGTGCTAAACTAATATAAATTGTATCCCTTATCAAGGCGCTTATAATTTATGATGCTACAGATACAATAGAGGAATGTCACAATAGGCTCAGTCTACTTGTTGCCTTTTTACAAAAAATAAATAAGGGTCATACAAAGATAGCTTAACAAAGGACAAAGACATTCCAAGAGACACATCACATGAAACATATTATGAACAAGAAAACACATAAAATAATCCACTACATAAGTGAGCTCAATATAGAAAATTGTCTCCCTCCCAATCTTGCTCAACACTTTTTTGAGAATGCCAACAAGATACCAAGGGAGAAATAACAAATGTGGTAGATGGAGCTATTGCAAGTATGAAACCAAGATCATGCTCTAATGATAGATCTTTGTTAAATTCACTTGGAGCTAGGCTCAAAGAATTTGCAAACATTGAAGATAATCCATGATTAATTTCAAAACATTCATACATATAATTAGAATCATTAGTAGGAACATTTTAAAATCATCATCCAAATTAATCACAATAGGAGATACTACATGTAGTGGTTATAAAGAAGAATTATTATGCTTAATCAATTTCAATCTTTGTAGAGGTAGATAAAGATGAAGGTCCTCCATTGGTGTAGGTGAGGGTGTGGTAAAGAGAACCAAGGGAACAATTGATAGATTAGGAGAGGAAATACTTTGGGAAGAAAGATCACAAGCCTTAGCATGATTTATTGATTAACATTCTCTTACACTATGATTTCTCTTGTCAAGATTAAATACTTGCATGAGTGAAGGTTAGATGTCACTCAACATGTGCTCCTTTTGATTCCTTTTTCTGTAGGGATGGAACAAGGAATGGAAGAAATAATATTAGGGTGAGCTATGGAAGGTGATGGATCATTTTTCCTATAGGTTTTAGGAGGAAGCAAAATGACATAAATGAGAGGAATAACAAGAGAAGGAAGAGGTCCAGGTGTAGGATGTCAAGGTGGGACAACTACATCTATATCCAATGATTCAAAGGAAGTTTTAGAAGGGATTCCTAGGTTACCTCAGAGATCTTATTGGACTTTAAATTTGACAAGAAAATAAAATTACATCTTCACAAGGTCTCAAAGGTTGCAGTGTACTAGGCCAAAATTAATAAAGTGTAAAGTTTCCACAATTATCTAAGGGACAATAGAGATAATGATTGATCATTATAAATTTCCCATCATGAGAGAAAATCAATCACTTATAAATGGTAGAAGTAATATCTATCATTTCATTGATCCAAGGATGTATTAATTTCACATGAAATTTATCTAAGGTAGGAATAATAGCAAAGGTAACATCTAAGAACTTAAAACCCAAATTTGATAGGAAGGCTGATGGGACCTAAAGTAGTACAAGTAAAACCATCATGCACCTCTATCATAACATCATATTTATCATATGTATCTTGATGGTTTGATTGAGTATAGAGATATTATTTAATGATATCATTCATCATACATACTTTATCTAGAGAAATACTCAAGAGATATTATCTTTAATCTTCAAAGTAATTTATAAAGGTCCATCAAGTGCATTAATGATATCCCTTGAGTCAAATGTAATTCAAGGTTCACTTATTGGATTAGTGTGCTCAATCAAGTTGACTAGTCTCTACTATATGCAAACAACTGGTGTAAAAAACTCAATACACTCTCCTAATGAGGCAAATAATCCTCTATTAAGTAACCGTTTACCTCTAGGAAAGGTCATTTAATTGTCAACTAGGGATGTGTGTGCTTGGATGATGATGACACTATATGTGCAATAGAGGGTTCCTAGTCTCCTATTTATTCATTAAAGTATTTAATCCAAAAATAGAAATAAAAAAATTAGAATCAACGCTAATCTAGGTCTTATCTATGTAGTATTTTTATGGGAGATTGGTATAGTGAATGCAACAATGACTACAAACAACCCAATTGGACAACTAGCAAAAAATTATCTCAAAATGAACTATGCACTTAGCAAAGCATAATAATGGATTTGAATAAACCTAATTAAACAATGGAAAGAAACAAAAATAATAATTGATTAGCCATTAATTGAAGATATTATTAAATATCAAACAATACAAGTGTTATTTATTAAATGAACCAATATCTAATATAATATAACAAGAGAGTTACTTCATCTTAAGTTGTTCTTCCTCGAGGGTGTTAGGGGTTTTTCTTACTAAACCTCAAAATTCTGAAATTCTTGTTTTAACTCTATGACTCCCAATATTAAAATAACTGATTCAAGAAAGCGAAATGCCTAATTGATGAGGGTATTAGATAACATCTGGGGAAACTATTACCTCGTCCTTCTTTTTTGAGATCCACTGACTTAGGCAGGTATTACCTATGGATGATTATTGATTGACAGTATCTTTTGAATGGATTAAATCTTCTTACTAACTTGCTAAAATATATTTTAATGTATCAATAAGTAGATGACTATGAAAATGACTATAAATAACCTGATACAGAGCTTGATGAGCCAGACTAGTATTTTGACAACAACAAATAGTAATGCAATAAGGATTCTCATCCTTCTTCCTTTTACAGTTCTTATGAACTTCAGGAGGGATAACCTATTTGATTCTCTCTTAAAGGAATCGGTAGACTTAAATTGTATACTCTATGAGTATGATTTCTTATGAATGTATACTCTTTGATAAGTGTAATTTAATTGAATGATTGTTCTTTAAATGTTGGATGATTGAACAATTAAATGCAAAAATATAAACTAGTGTATGATCCTATGGGCTATAGAGTCAATATCTGGTATAAATCCATAATAAGGTGATCAATATAATACTTGAAACAAAGATAAAATGCCTTACAGATTATCCTCTAGTTCTATAACTTTCATCAAATCCTTAAATTAATGCTAAGTTCTCTGGGGTCATTTGAAATAATTAATCCTTCCTTGAAGGAGATCATAAATGACTGCACAACCACCTTGTGATCAGTATATCTAAGTGCCTTACAAATAAACATACAATAACTATAGAAGAAATGAAAAGAGACAACCAAGATGTAAAATAGAGATTGCAATATGTTACATTAATGTCTTAATGCTTCAAATACATTCAGATAGATAAAAAAGTACAGAGGCTCAGACAAATTTTAGTAGTCTTCCTTGTAATTCTATTCCATTAGCATCCCAGACTTAAAAAATATTACAATGAGTTCTATTTATAGGCTAAAACCATCTTGGAATCCTTAAGAAGTAAGGATGCTACAAGCTTTGGATGTTTTAAGACCTAACCCTAAAATCTAGAAAAGACAAAAGACAGGAAAGCACCAAGCGGTGGCTGGAAAAAACTAGAGAATAAGATCTGATTTGATCCTTGTCTTCTTGTGATCTTTAGCACCTTTGTTTGTATATGTTCAAGATATCATCTGATATTTGAAATGAGATCTAGTGACCACCAATACTGGCTAACTTACACTAGTCTTTATGATTTCTAACCTTCCTATGCTCTTAGAACAGGTGCCATGTGTCCTCATATTCTTCATCCATGATGTCCAGGTCAACAATAACAAGATTTTTCTTCTTGGGCTTCGTTAAGATGTCCCATGTTGTAATATCTTCTTCTTTTGGCCATTCAAAGCTTTGTATATTCTCCAACTGGGTCTTCTGTCTTTCCCACCTAGCATTGGTTATGCTTTTGACATCTGTGATGAATTTATTGTGATCTATTTTTGCCTTAATTGCTTCATCCAGAATATTATTAAATATTTCCATATCTAACTCTCCTTGATCACAAACATAAACCTATTTACTAGGGAGTACTATGTCAAAATCTAAGCCCTATACCCCTAATGGCTTAATATGATTATCCTCTGATTTGATAGGAGGCACAAATCTATTTTAGCTTAGCCCAAACATGTTCAACCTTGCCTCTATTTGATTAGCCTTTCCTTAAAAAAATGACAAGGTGGCTCCTATTTGTTCTATCTCAGTCCCAACCAGGGTCACTATCTCTAGCAAGTCTAGCCTAAGTGGTTACAAAGATGCCAACCTTTCAAAAAGTTTTGTTCTTCTAGACCATGTTTCATAATAAGGATTAAAAATTGAGATAAAATTGTTTACCTCTACTTGTAAGCCTATAAATTTGCCATAGGATCCATATACTATGTCAATTTTATCTTTTATGATATCTACCCTATGCTGAAAAATTTGTGTTAATGCACCCAATATCACATTGTTGTGCTCCTTGACCTCTTTCTCTATCTCTACTGATGTATCCTCTGTCTCCTCTATTTGGATCTCAATATCTTGTACCTCTTTTGGCTCTGCAGGGGTAGCATCTAGCATATCAATCAACTGTTGTGTAATATCTTCTATGATCTTCTCTTTTGCTTTAATTTTAATCAAACCTAGCTCCCTGTCTTTGACAATATCACTAGTTTCACTTGTGAGCTTCTTCAAATTTTCAGACATTTGAACTTCTTTGGCCTCATTTAGTTGAGAAAAATGTGTGAGCACTTGGAAAATCTCCAAGTCTCCTATGTTCTAGACTGACCAGATAATCTTGTTGCCTTCCATTTTCTCCTGAATATTTTATAGGGCTAGATTTTGATCTTTTGGAGCTAAACTCCACATTTCTAATTCTTGGGACTTTGGATTGTATCCAAATCCTCTAATCATGTCCCCAACTTTTGTTTCTAATGACAATTTTACATCAGGTTGCTTTCTAATATGATCAATAATAAAATCAGAGGCCAAATCCCACCCTTCTACTAATAACATGCCACTGGCCTTTACCAATTGTCTTGGCTCCTCAGGTGTAATTTGCTCTGATTCAGGATCATAATCCTACAATGTTTGTAGAGCCTCTATGGTTAATGGATCACTACCTGCTAACTGCAATTGTGCACTTACTTTTTGTTATTTATTCTAGATGAGGAAGTCTTTGAATTCCTTTGTTTTGATGAAATTGTCATCTTTTAGGAATTGATCCTGATATATCAATATCTCATCTGTGCATGTCCTGAGAGGTAACTCTACTTCCTCTTCTTCATCTTTTTGCAGCTTCTTTCCTGCTCTTATTTGTTTTCTCAACTAATGGTCATAAGCTCTATTTCCAATAATGAGAGCACCAATTCTATCTTTCTTCTTTTCTTTTTTCTAAGATGTCTCCCCTGTTTCAATTTTTTGTCTCTTTGGTGGGGGCTCATTGGCAACCTTAGTTTTAGGGACCTCTATTAGGTCAATTATATTTTCACCCTTAGTTTCTTGTTCTTCAAAAAATGCTTGGTTAACTGGAGGGGAGCTAGGTAATAAGTATTCCTCTTCACTATCCTCATCATACTCTGATGATGAGTGCCCCTTGTGGCCCTTCTCTGGCACTACTAGTGCATCTTCTAGTTGGTTACATAACAAATTATGTGATTCTATCATGGCATCATGCCTCTTTATATATGGAAATTCTAGGAAAAAACCCCCAAAAGTAATGCCTTTTCTCTTTACCTGTATCTCTAAGTCCATCAATTAATTGAACTTCTTAGCTCTTTTATCCACCTCCTCATCCTCCAATATATTTCTTATTAGGTCTTCCTCCATGCATTCCTCATGGTTCTTTGTGTATGGAATGGTGGGTGTCAACAACTTCTTAGCACTCAGGATGAAGCCTTCTATATCAATGTATATGTATAGGGACACATTCATTCTATAATGGCTCATCTAGTTTTTTACTAGGTCTAATGCCCTATTTCAAATTTTAAAATTATAAAGTTTGAACTTCCTTGGGGTAAATGTACCCCTCCCATGAGGAGCAAGGTGTTCCTTGTCTGTCAAAATTAGTTGCCTGATGAATTACTTGCTGCAATCCTTGGTGGAACATGGAATGGTAGAACATGGGGTGGGTGGGTGCAACCATACACCTTGATCAATGTGAAATTCTTCTCATAGTAGAAGTCACCCCAGTTGTGAT
Source organism: Thuja plicata (assembly GCA_018584345.1). Classification (NCBI taxonomy): domain Eukaryota; kingdom Viridiplantae; phylum Streptophyta; class Pinopsida; order Cupressales; family Cupressaceae; genus Thuja; species Thuja plicata. The sequence continues at coordinate 1,139,369 of MU227235.1, read as the reverse complement.
CTCTTGGCTATTTATCAAGATATTGGAATGGCCTAAGTAGTTGTATCACCTTAACTGGTAGCCTTGTCTTGTTGACACCTAGGCATTTAAGAGTTGGATAAATTATCCAATTTTCAAAGGCACAAAACTCTTGTTCCCTTGAAGTGTAATTCCACACTCTCAGGCAAAATTGAATGGGGTTGGCCTAGTTCTGGTGAAACCTTTGAGGCCTTAAATGTTGATAGTTCATGATAGGGAAGTTGTAGTATAAGATTAAATACATAAGAATGGAGTAATGCATAAATCTAGGGTTGTCCTTCTTGTTATGTATATCAACAAATCCCTGATGCATTTGATCTATGATATACTAAATATAGTCATAGTTGGTACTGGTATGAGGGCTCTGCATATCCAGGACCATCATAAGGATGTCCAAAGTGATTCTTTTAGGTCCTCCATCCTTCCCTAAAACTCTACACAATGCATAGGATATATACTTCATGTAGAAGTTCATGTCCTTGTAATAGTATGGGGTAGTCCCTAGAATGGATGCTATATAGTTTTTCATTCTCCTTGGCACATGATGCTCCTGAATCAATTTGGAAGCAATGTTGGATTCTCTCATATAGTTATTCTCTAATATTTTCAAGTTTATCTTTGTGGCCATGGGATGGTATACATTGAAAGCTCTCATGAATGCATTTCTATCTAGGGTAACTAGGGCTTTCCCATCATCCCTTTTAATTTTTTTTGTCAGGGTATCATACCTACTGGCCTTTTCTAAGAGAAAATTGACATCTACAAAGATATCTGGGACAATTAATTTAGCTAATCCATAAGTCCATGGGTTTGATATAGGCACAACTTCATCACTATTGTTATAAAAATAATTAAATAGGGAATAACCAGAGGATCCTAGGGTTTTATCATCCCTAATGAAGCTCAAATAATCAATGAGGGTATCAACACATACCTTTCTATTTTGGCTTGATCTTGGAAACAGGGAGATGAATTCTTTAAAATAGTTGTGTTTCCCTTTCATATCATCACTAGCATCATCACTTCTCCCACTGGTAGATGCTACACTCACTGCTCAACTCATCTTTTTCTATTCCAATTTATATTACCGATATTGAAACAAATCTTCTACAAACCCTCACCACAAGCTGTCAGTTAGTCTGTAATTTGAATTTCTGAGCACTGAAAACACTGCCAATCACAATTCCTTCTAAATTTTGACTAGGAAATCACTTCATTCAATACACACTGCTGGAGAACTCTTACTCTTCTTTGGAAAATTATATTCTCTTTAAAAAACTCTTAGCTCCAAAAACATGGAAGCTGGTAAAAATAAAATGAAAATGAATATGGTTTCTTATAACTGAGAAATTAATGCAGCCATCTCTTTGAAATTGGTAAGCTTACAATTCAATCACTTCTGCCATTATTTTACATACTATGACATCAATTATGTTTCTATCCGTGGCATTTCAAACTGACATGCAATCAATTATCAATGAGTGCATTTTTCTTATTTAAACCTTATAAAATTCAAAAAGAGATCAAAATCAAATATGATTGGCTATCATTAATCACAACTCGACCACTTTTCCATCTAGCATAAATCTCTTATATCCTATTGGATAGCAACTGTACACCATGGTGCCGAAGAAAAGTCTTCATTTTAACTCTGGTTCTGCTTCTAGCAACCTCGCGACTATGTAATCTCCTTGTCGTTGAATGTTCACTCTAACTATGGTTTGTTACTGAGACTTAGCGACTGTCATTGGATAAATCTCTAGATCAATGGTTATCTCCTTGTTTCTTGATGAAATATCTTAACTCATGTTCATTCGGAGACACCATGACTTAAGCCATTCACTAGCTATTCTTTAACCTTAACTTACATCTAGAGACTTGGCGACTGTCATATCTCTTTATTGCTGAACCAATATTTTAACTCACAGTTTATCAAGAGACCACGAGACAAATACCTTTTGTCTCCTTACACTGTATGATTTTAATTTTATGATTTTCATCTAGAGATAACATGACTACCATTGATCTTCCTTTTTTCTGCATCTAATGGTTGGCGCCAAGTCTCTAGATTCTCATAGAAAACCCTAATATTTCATGAGACTTCGTGACTGCAGTCACCAAGTGTATTCTTTATTTTTCATTTCCATTAGAGACTACATGACTGATGAACACGTGTCTTATCTTTCTCTTTGTCTCTTGATTGCCAGATCTCATTTGACTTTTCAACTTCTTACCGTGACTTCACGACTGCTGTTGGATTTGACTTTCATCCTGTGGATGTCGCCAAGTCTCTTGATTCTTAACTTAACTCATGATCTCTTTCATGAATAGGTGACAACACTATTATTAAAACTAGAATTTAAATCAAGCTCTTTTAGAGACTTAGCAACTGTTAAAACTCAGTGTCGCTAGATAATTTTCAAACTGTAGGGTTTATTTAGAGACAACTCAACCACTGTTTGATTTTATCTGAGATGAATGGTCTGTGTTAAGTCTCCATATCTTCAAAGGTATATTATTTTTACCAAGAGACAACATGACCAATTCTTTTTTCTAAGTCTCCAGATAGGATGGAATATTCATTTTTCTTCATGAGACTAAGCGACAACACAATAAGCACATGCTTTATTCTTAGACTTAAGTTACAAAAAAGTAACTTCAAATTAGAAACTCGACTGGGATTTTAGGGTTTTTTTTGCATTTTCAAACATAAACAAACCTAGGACTTATGGTTTTCAGCAGTTTTGACTAGGTTAAGGGCTAAAAACAATATTTGCAGAGATATTTAAGCAATTTTTAGACATGACTTTTGACTCTTGAGCATAGGAATGACAGGGAACTTCAAAAACTTTCAGGGAAGACTACATACTCAAAATACAACCAACAGTGGCTCTACCTAAGGATATGTAAACACAATTTTATATAAAGAACCAAAGAATCTTTGGTTGCAAACCACTTCAAAAGATGCAGAATAACCTATTTCAGAAAGAAACACACAACTAAAAGAAACACACCTATTCACATATGATACAGAGATATTTACCTGTGAAGAAAACTTTCATTTTCAACTAAAAAATGGCTTCAAGAACTTCTCATGCACTAGAAATTCATATTCTTCATCATTCATGTTCTTCAAGATATATGAGTCTTTACCAAAATTCTAAGAAATAATAAAAGGACCAAGCCATAAAGATTCAAACTTTTTATGCTTACCTTTATCCTCTGCTCTCACATTCCATTGGATTACAAGGTCACCAAGTATAAAATTTTTGCAACCTACTCTTTTATCAAATAGATACTTCATTTTTTGTTGAAGCTTCATGTTTTCTTTCTGACCCTCTCTTTTGATTTCATCAAGTTTAGCTAGTTGCATTATTCTGTCTTTCATTGGATCAGACATTTCTAACTCTTCTTCTTGCATGAACTTGTATACAGGAAATAGATTGTTGATAGGTATCTTTGGATGTAGACCATACACAAGTTCAAATGGTGAATTACTAGTGGATTTCTTGACTGTTATCCTATCATCCCATAGAGCTAATTTCAACTTGGTATGCCAAGATCTTTTGTTCTTTTCTAATGTCCTCTTTAAATTTTTAGAATGCTCTTATTACTAGATTTTGCCTGGCCATTAGCCTGAGGATGATATGGGGATGAATAAGACATCATAATCCCATAATCACTATAGAAGTCCTTGATCTCATTAGATCTGAAACACACAGCATTATCCATAACTAGGTTGGCAGGGACACCGAATCTAGATAAAAAAATTTCTAGAAAAAACACAGTAACCATTTTCTTGATTCTTTTTTAGTAGGGATAGCTTCTATCCAATTTGTAAAATAGTCATTGGAAACAAGTATCCAACTGTGTCCTCCACTGGAATTCTCTGAGAATTCTCCAATAAAATCAATACCCCACATTGTAAAAGGTGTTTCAACACTCACAGGATTCAATATTAAGGCACCTAAAAACTTTAATTTGTTTGAGAACCTCTAGCAAGGTTCACATTTTTGGACAAACGCATGAGTATGTTTAAAAATATTGGGACAATAGTATATAGCCCTCAAAATATTATGAGCAGTGGTCTTAGGGGAAAAATGCCCACCACATATTCCACAATACATTTCAATTAGTACTTTCTGTTAGATTTGATAAATGCAAATCTACCCAAGAACACCTGCATGCATGACAGTTACAAGACAGAAGCAAAAGACAGAAGAGAGAAGAAGCTATGGCGGCCAAAAAGCCAGAGAGTTGAAATCCATTTTGCAAGAATAAAGCTTCTATTAACAACAATACTGAATACAATCTCCTTAATGAAAAGTAAAGAAGTGAATCCTTATAAAAGGAATCACAAAACCCTAAAGGTGAAAACCCTAGAGAAATATAAGTGTTGTCTAAGTATAACTTAAGCATAGAGTAAATAGACTAATAATTAAATGATTTAATTATTAGCTATTCTATGACTACTCTAACACCCCCCCTTAAGTGTAACTTAGGGAGAAACAAAAGAGCTAAACTACTACAGAAAGCAGGAAAGATGGGTCCCAGCAACAAGGCCTGATCAGGTACCCAAAATAAGAAAGCAAACTAGATGAAGGAAACTGAGCCTTCAATCTAGGAAAAGATGTCCCAGAGAAAGGAACAAGAATGAGAAAGAAGCATCTCCGAAGCATGAAGATGAAAACTCTGTCAGAAGAGACTGCTAGAACCCCCACTGAAGTGCATGACCAGGTAGAGAAGACAATGTTTGAAGAGCTGATCAATCAAACCAGGAAGCAATAGAACCAACAGGTGAACCCCCCCATAATGTTGAACTGGGAGAGGTGACAGGAACACTAAATTGCAATGCCAGAAACGTCTACAGAAGAAGAACCAGGAACACCAACAGTGTAACAAAAGTACAGACATAGGATAAAGGGCAGTGTCATCGACACACAGCATGGGCTAATGTCGTGGAAGGTACACTCACTTGACAAAGTCATATGTGCCTAAAATGGAAAAAGCATCATAACCCCCCATGGCACTTTATAACTGAGTGCAAGTATAACAACCATACAAGGTGCTCAAAATCCTAGAAATGCAAAAGTAGGCACTGTATCTCAGTGCGTTTACAGAAAAAGAATGCAACAGTGAGAAGCATACAATGCTCAGAAGTCAGAAAGAAGAGTGAGCCAGAAGTACAGTAGAAGAGATCCCAGGACCTGTAGAACCAAGCAATCCACCAGGGTGCATAAACTTCCAAAGTCGAAGGAGAGAAAACCTAGAGTAGAATCTGGAAAAAAGACCCCTACAACTGAATAGGTCACTGAACCAGCTTTCTGACGATATCTGGTTTGCCAAAAACGGAGTCCGGATGAGCCAGATATGACTCCCGAAAGGAAAAACTGAACATCGGACTTCAATAGAAACAAATACTGTCAAAATGGCAGAACCCAAAAACCAAATCACCATAGTCAGAAAGAGCTCAGAAAGAGCTTTTTGACGATATAACAAAGTCCAAAAAAGTCCTCCGTATGCTCCATATAGAGAGAAAACAGTGATAAGGCCTCAAAATGCTCAACAGGCCTGGTTTTAAGCCCCAGGGGCTAAAAAAAATAGGCCCTTGGGCGCATGGCGCGCGCAGGGGCTGGAGACCGAAGCCCACGGTCTGCAATGTGACCGGGCGCTTAGTAAATAAGCCCACGGGGGCTGGCACAAATGCGCCACCGGAGGAGTGGATACCGCCGGCGGGGCGGCGCATATGACCGAAGCGGGGTGGCGCAGGGGAGCTGGCGGGGCCGGGCTGCAGCGGTGGGCGGGCCGTAGCGGCGGCGGGGGCTGGAGGGTCCGAGCGGTGGGGGCCGCGGAGGGTGGTGGAGGCCAGGGGAGGCAGAGTGGCCGGGGGGCTGGGGAGAGCAAGGCGGCGCGGGCCGCAGGCTGGCC
>MU227235.1:1105391-1130461 GCA_018584345.1 Thuja plicata | reverse complement strand
GCATGTTGCAGCTAGGAAAATGATAAATCCCCTCTCCATGGATCAAGAAACTTTTATGCAGTTGCCCAGAGCATTTGTTGCAAGCCTAAAGTAATTTTGGAGGATTCTATTTGAAGCCCCACCAATACTATTGAATAATAAACAAATAATTTTTTTTTTTTGTTTTACTTTGTAACTGTCGCAATTGCGACGTCCACCTGTGAATTACGACGGGGATGCTATAGCGGCGATGCGAAACGCCCGTCGCAATTGCATTGGGATCCGTCGCAATTACGACATCATCCAAGGGGATTGCGACAGGGTTGCTGTAGGTACGACGCCAAAATCCCATCGCAATTGCATTGGGATGCGTCGCAATTGCGACGCATTCCACAAGAATTATGGCCAGATGATGCCAGAATAAAGTGGCAGTATAGCGACGGATAGATGTCGTAATTGCGACGGGTTATGATGGACGTCGTAATTTGCGACTAAAAATGAGCGACGTCTAATACTGTCGCAATGGCGACACATGGATGTCGTAATTGTGACATATAGCCATCGCAAAACGATGCCAAATGTATTAGTGATTCATTCTAATCAGTAAGCAATGCCTCTAGTTCTACCAATCCCTTAGGAATATAGTTAGAATTGAGTTGGAAAACCTCATCCCCTAGTATACAATCCTTAACATCAATGACTTCAAGCAAATTATTGCAATCAATACGCTGGTCTTCATAATGATCAAGGCACTGAAGAAATCTAAGGATATCTTGGTCATCCTCAAATACTTGTCAGTTGTAGATATTGTCTGGGAAAACTGGTCTTCTTTTAACCTCAACAATTGATACCCCATTTAAGGTCATATCATCAGTTTTCAAAGCCACATTAGCTAAGAAATCTGCCATAATATTTCTAGACCTTTCTATCCAATTTATATTAAAGGCATCAAAGAATTCTATTTGGTCCCAAATAGCATGTTTATACATTTTTAATCTATCATTCTTTACTGGACATTTGAACCTTACTTGGGCTATTACTAATTCTGAGGCACCATAGACTTTCAAACATTTTATACCATGTTTAGTAGCAATATCTAGCCCTAGAAACAAAGCTTCATTTTCTGTTGTATTATTTGTACACTGAAAAGATAGCAGAAAATAATATTTGAATGTGATACCTGATGGAGGTATAAGTAGAACTCTAGCTCCTGATCCTTCTTTTGAACAGGCTCCATTAAAATACATTTTCCACAAACCATCACTCTGTGTAGACAAATATTTCACCAAAGGATCAACATTTTCACATTGGTGAGTACTCCTTTTGATTCTGAAATTTTCCATGTCAACATCAACACAGTAATTAATATTTGTATCCTCATGCAATTCTATCATATGAGGTGTTCTTCCCTCTCTAGACATATTTACATTATTTCTAGCTATATTGAAAGTGGCATAGCATAAGTCACATTGAATACTTCCCCCCATTGAAGAACTCCATTTTTTGGACAACAACATGCCATAATGTGGTGGTATGTCAACCACCAATACACTCATAGTCAATACTGTATCTAGGCATATGGCTAATTTGTAAGGTAGGGCTTCAATGGTTCCAAAAATATGGATTTCTCTTGAGTCAATTGCTTGACACATCCCATGAGGATTATCTACTTGCAAACCCATGGATCTCATAATTTCTGCAGGCATGACTGTATTAGATGCTCCTGAGTTAATCATACAATTTTTGAGCATCTTTCCATTTATTACTAATGTCAAGAAAAAGGGGTCAACAACCCCTGCAGAAGTGTTTGTGTTTAAGTAAATATGAGGGATCTCAGAAATCATCCCCTCAGGATCCTTTCCCTTACTGTTGAGTTTCTTTTCAATATGCTCTATTTTCTGAGGTTTTACTGTTGATACATTATTCAATACTGAAAGAACTTTCTCTTTGTGTTCTTTTATTCTCACCATCTCTAGGAATGGGACCTTCATAGTCATCTGCGATAAATATTGTCCCATATCTACTGAAGTATACTTTATATCAGAGGTTTTAGGCTTTTCTACAATGATATTATTCTCTTCTATCTGAATATTCACACTAGGTTCTTCCCTTTTAGATTTTTTATTTTCTACTTTGGGGGAAGAAGAACTTGCTTCTGGATCTTTAGCCTTTTCTACATGTACATCTTTTGGTTCATTGGCTTTTTTCACCATTTTGACCTTAGGTCTATTTTCATTTTCCCCAAGTCCATATTTTATAGTTACATATTTGGCATCTATTTTATTTTCTTTTATGAAGATGCATGATGGTTGACTACCAACATTACCCACCACTCTGTTTCTTAGGTGATACTTGTTTCTAGATTTGTTTACCAAATTAGTCGTGATTATGGCTTTTTCTTCATCAGAGGCTTTTCTCACTACTGAGGGTTCCTGACTATTTTGGGTATAACACCTTATGTGATCATCCCTTTCTTCTTCTTCACTATCTGACAAGATTTGTAGTTGATGAACTTCCATTCTACCTTGCAAGCCATATATGTGATGATTTTCAATTTCCTCATCAGAATCCATATCATGAAACGAATAAGATTTATTCATACTATAATCACATAACTCATTTTCATCATTTTCTTTCTCTTCATTTGCTTTTATATCTAAAGAAACAATGTAAAAATCAGGATTGTGTGGTGCTTTACAATCTTCACACGAGAATTCATCATTACACATGTGAATAGTATTTTTATGTAGGGGATCAGGAGTCCTATTCTCAGGTTTATCTTTCCTTAATGTAACAATAGGTTTACCATCCTTGAATTGGGTACCATAGGGGTAGTTCTACATCCTATTTTATGGGTTATAGTTATTGTTATAGGATCTTATTATTGTGTGGAGCCTTGTACTCTCTATAGTCAAGTTCCTTTTGATTACTCCTATTAAACCATGGATCATCTCTTTTACCCAATTTTCCTGATATCCTCCTATTCATCTCTATATTCATAGTTGTTTTATAGGATTCTATTAAAGTTATTGGATTCTTATCTCTTAGTTCATAGCCCATTTTTTAATCAAAAGCATTGAGATAGGTAGCAAGACATACCTTTTGATCCAACTTCATTTTTTGAAATAGCTTATGCATAGCTCGTTGGAATCTTGTATTGAACTTAGTTACTTCTTCATTTGAGTTCTTCCTTATATTGTTAAATTCATTGTGAAAAAACCCTTCATTAGTCTTATCACCATATTGATCCTTGAATAAATCAATCAGTTCATCCATTGTTCCTACAGAATCATGAGATAGACTCCTAAACCATTCCCTAGCATCTTCCACTAGAGATTGTACAAATAATTTCATAACAACATCTTCATGATTGATATTTAAATCATCTATATCAAATAATATTCTTAAATGCTCTTCACAAGTTACAACATTATTTCCTAAAAATTTTGGAAGTTTTTCTCCCATATTTTTGGGTATTGCATTAGGATAACCTGGAATTCCAAAGAAAGAAAATTGCTTGTACCTTTCTATAGGAAGAGGTCTCCTTTGGAATTTTTCAGTATCTTTAGGAGAAAATAATTTGGTATGGTCTTTGAAAGAAGAAGCCTTATTTCTTGATGTTGTAGCATTCTCCATATCAGCAAAGGAGATTGTAGTAGATTGCAAAAAATCAATTTTTATCTTCATCTCAAATAGTAGCAGCTTCTGCTTCAACTTTCTCCAACATCTTGGCCATAGTTTCTCTTTCTTTTTTAATTTTTTCAAGGTCAATGTCTAGATTAGACATTTTCTTAGTCAGGCTCTTTTGAGTTTTTGGCTCCTCAACTTCTATTTCTACTCAACTTCTATTTCTACAAATTTATTTTTTCCTTTATCTTTGAAGTCTTGAGGACCTAAAATTTTATGGGTACTTGGAGTCTCCTGGTCTCCTCGAGACCTCTCAATGTTCTTTGCAGCTTCATGTCTCAGGGATCTTCTCCTATACCTGTCAACATCCTTATGCTCATTTTTTTCTTTTTATGTTCTTTTTCCATTTTCATCTGCTGAATAAGGGCTAGTTATTTTATGAGGATTCTTTCTTCCTCTACAAGCTCATTAGAAGGAACTTTGGAGTCTGGTCTAATTGTATTAGTTCCTTCTCTCTCACTAGAAGTAGTATTGACTGCACAAGTTTCTAGTCCTAGGTTTGGGGAATTTTCATACTTTGAGGTATTCCCTTCATGACTAGACTGCTTGGTACCCTTCCTTCTAGTGATGTCTTCATTTTTTGGAGTAGAGTTACTGATATTTTCTTGGTTTCTCTTTTCTCTCCAAGACAACTTAGTTTTTGAAGTAGTGGGAATCCCACTCTCTAACTTCATTTATGGATTTTCTCTCATTCTGGACCTAGTATTCATATTTGTAGAAATGTTTTACTTATGCACTGATTCACAGAGATTTTCTTTAGATTCACCACCCAACCACAAGTTTGGGAAATATTGAATACTACTAGAATGACCTAAACTGGCAAAAATCAACTATAACTTAATTTGACTTAACTGAATCTTCTTCCACCAGAGATTGAGATAATCCTTTTAAAATCCCCAGTAGAGTCAGCAGTTTGTTAGGGATTTTGTTGGAATAGTCCCAAGGGATAACTGAGAGGAGGGGTGAATCAGTTGTCAGCTAGTTTAATTCTTTTCTCCAATTAATTGCAAAATAATATTAAGCATTAACACATTCAGATAACACAAGATAGAACACAACAATTTGGTTACGGGGAAACCAAATAGGTAAAAACCCTAGTGGGAATTAGCACCCACAAAGAACTGTACTTGAGTATAATAATCCCTGTTAGAAGATCTTACAACCCTGTTAGGATTTGATCTTTATAATGAAATAAGTATAGTGACTTGGTTAAGGGTTAGACCTTGTTAGGAGACTTTTACAAATAACCCTGTTAAGGGTGAGGACTCACTATCCAAAAGCTCACTGCTTAAATTGTGAAGGCTACAACCTGAAGTAAAATAGATATACACTATATCTGATAATGAACTATTTAATTAGACCTGCTATCTTGATCAGTTCTCTTGTATTGTAATCTTCTTCTACTTCTTCACATAGATCTTCAACTGATGAATGATGTCTCTTTACTATCTAGATTTTGTTCTGAACTTTTCTGTCACTTTTCTCCTCGTTCACACTTAGCGTTCATCAAATGAACTACTATATATATCTTCCTCAAAGTAAAAGGCCACGACGTCTATAGGAAACACTTAATGAAATTCCTTGTCGGCTTAACTAAGCACACAATCAAGATTAAGACTATGCAACTCAAACTGAATAGACGCTATGCTTCACAGAGTCGGCTCCACCAAATTAACTCAAACTTCACGATCCAGATGAAAAATTTTAAGTGCTCTTAACCAAACATGATTAACTCATAACTAAACATGAATCCAAACACGCATATCCTGAAGATAGGTGTAACTCAAGAAATAATGTAAATATGTCAGCTCTTCATAGATAATCTTCAGACACTATAATTGCCACAACAGATTAACACAACTCAATTGAAACTAAATATCTGACTCTACATGAATGCACATAGAAACCAAAACATGTCTACACCATGTAAATAAACACACAAGGCAAAACATCTATACTGATAATTTCATATAGGATACCTCTGTATATTATATGTTGTCATCAATGACAAACATACAATCAACAATTTACACAGAAGAAAATCTCCAACAATCTCCTCCTTTGACATTGATGACAACATATGATATGGAAAACACCATCAACCCAAAGTATCCTCCTTCCTTTTACAATCTTCTCAATATCCTCATCAAGGATTCCTCTTTACTGTTGTAGCTCCTCTGACTGTGTTTTTATTTTCATGACTATATACTCCCCCAAAGTATATGCTCCCCCTTACTACATACTCCCCATTTGACATCAATGGAAAAGGGTGCCAAACACAAATAAGCATAGGTACTACTCCAAAAGTAGAGTAGTCAACCATTCATCAGCCACCAAGGACTGATGCACTTACTGCAATTTCTAATCAGACTCAAGAAAGGGAATTACTCCCAGCTTCTCCTTGAGATACTCAAAGTTATCTTTTGATAAAGGCTTTGTAAAGATGTCTAATAATTGTTCTTTAGTACTCACATAATCAAAATTTACTTCTTTGTCTGCAAATTTTTCTCTTAGAAAATGATATTTGATCTCAATATGTTTTTTCTTTGCTTGAATCACAGGGTTCTTTGACATATTGATAGTTCTAGTGTTATCACAGTGAATAAAAATAGGATAATCAATCTGAATAACAAAGTATTTAATCATTTGTTTGATCCAAACCATTGTTGAAAAATTCAGTGTTGGTGCAACATACTCAGCTTTTGCTATCGACTGAGACATACAGTTCTACTTCTTGATTTTCCAAGTAACCAACCTGTCTCCAAGAAATACTGCTCCTCCTGAGGTACTTTTCTTGTCATCAACACAACCTGCCTAATCTACATCTGTATACACATGAAGTTGTATATTTTCTAAGTTAGGATACCATAAACCATAGTCTACAGTCCCCTTTAAGTATCTAAATATTCCTTTTATTGCCATTAGATGATTTTGTTTAGGTTTAGCTACAAATCTTCCAACAATGCCAACTGCATTGGAAATATCTAGTCTAGATTGAGTAAGATATATGAGTTTTCCAATCATAGACTTGTATAGTGTCTTGTCAACTGCTGTGGAATCATCATCTTTAGAAAGCTTTCTTCCTGTTATCATGGGGGTGCTTACTATTTTGCAGTCTTCCATTTTCAAAGTTTTCAATATTTCCTTCACATACTTACACTGATTTATGAATATGCCTTTCTCTGTTTGTTTTACATTCAATCCTAAAAAGTATTTGATAGGTCCAATCATGCTCATTTCAAACTCACTTTGCATCTCTTTGGAAAATTTTGCATTGATCTTGTCATTACCTCCAAAGATAATGTCATCAACAAAAATAGCAACAAGTAGTAATCCTTCATCTGTCTCTCTTATGAATAAGTTACAATCTGCTGCTCCTTTTCTAAATCCTATCTTTGTTAAGTAACCATCAAGTCTCTCATACCATGCTCTTAGGGCCTATTTAAGCCCATAAAGTGATTTCTTTAGTCTGCATACCATGTGTGGTTTGTCTGATAGATTGAATCCTTTAGGGTTTTCAATGTAAACTTCTTCCTTCAAGTCACCGTTCAGAAAAGCTGACTTGACATCCATTTGATATACTTTAAAGTTCTTGAATGTTCCATAGGCTAGAAACAAATTGATAGCTTCCAGTCTGCTCACAGGGGAAAATGTATCAGTGTATTCTATTCCTTCTCTTTGTGCATATCCTTTACATACCAGTCTTGCTTTGTTTCTTACCATTGTACCTTCTTCATTCATCTTATTCCTGAATATCCACTTTGTTCCAATCACATTCTTGTCACAATATTTAGGGATATCCTAGTTCCCATGTATCATTCTTGATTATCTGATCCAATTCTTCTTGCATAGCACTTTTCCAATTTGAATCATTGCATGCATCTTCAACACTTAAGGGTTTAATCTGAGAAAGTAAGCATACCTCTTCATCAACGGTTGAACCTTTTGCTCTGGATCTTGTCAAGACTTTAACGCTTTGATCTCCAATGGTGTCTTCCTTAGAGTGGTATTTGGATGTGTATTTTTTAGTTTTTAGGAGTGACACTTTCAACCATAATTTGTGATTCTTCTTGACTTGGTTCAGGATTGTTGCATGAAACATCAAACATTTATTCAATAACTGTCTCCTTACTGATATCCTGTATCCAATAGTTTTCCAACACTTAGTAGGTTATGATGTAAACCATCAACATAAAGAACATCATTTGTCTTGTTCTTCCCATCTAAGGTGATAGATCCTCTTCCTATGATAGGTTTGGGAGTGTTATCTCCAAATCTAACCATGTCACCTTTGTACTTATCTAGATGTATAAATCTATCTTTATCGCCCGTCATGTGATGTGAACACCCGCTATCTATGATCCAGTCTGTTCTAATGTCTTCTTTGGAAACTAATCATCTTCAATGTTCATCTCCTCAAGAATTTTCTCAATGTCTTTAATGGCAACAAATCCTATTTCATCTTCTCTTGAATCATCATCAGTTACACCATCTTCAGCATGATAGCATTCCTTAGTGTATTTGGGCTTGTAATTTGATCTGAACTTCTTGACTCTTGTAGGAAACTTGGATGCAAAGTGGCCAACTTTGTTGCATGAAAAAAATTTGAATGGTAGTTGTCCTTCCTATTTCCCTTTACATTTTCTTTCCTTCTTAGCAATCATAGCAATGATTTCTTCTAGTTTAGTATCAACTTCTTCTTTTTCATTATTATTAGTTCTTCTTAAATATTTCTTACCATGGACTGAGGCTTCGAAGACTATTTCCATTTTAGGTTCCTGTCTTCAATATTGATATCTCAAATGCAAATATTTTTCTGATCAGGGTTTCTCTTTTGAAGTCCTTTGAGAATTGCATGCTTTCATCCAAGATATTAATCTTGCTTTCATAATTTGATGTCAATGTGGTCATTAGTTTTTCCATTATATCATCCTTTGAAATTTCTTTGCCATTGTTCCTGATACCTGATACTTCTTCATTAATCCTTTGATTGTAAGCTATGATGTTCTCTTTAGGTAGCATCTCTAAATTATTGTATATTTTCTTCCATGTCTTTTTGTGTGCATTCTTTGCTTGGATGTCTCCTTAAAAAATGTCTTCTAATTATTTCCAGATTGTATATGCTTTTTTTCCTTCTTGATCTCATAAAATTCACTGTCAGATAGGGTACTGATTAGGGCTTCCTTGGCAATTGCATTTTGAGTGAATACTTCTTTTTGTTTATTTGTAGATTCTTCTTCTGCAAGGTCTTTCAAGGTGGGAACATAAATTGCAAGAGTAGAAATCTCATAGATCTCAAAACCAACGCAATGAAGATATGTTATCATTTTGTTCTTCCAGTCAAGATAGTTCTCTCCATCAAACTTAGGACTCTCTTTCTTGAAGTACACCATTTGATCTACCTTAAGCTGTTAGGCTTTCTCTCCAAGGCACTTGGATCTGATACCAATTGTTGGAATAGTCCCAAGGGATAACTAAGAGGGGGGGTGAATCAATTATCAGCTATTTTAATTCTTTTCTCTAATTAATTATAGAATAACATTAAGCATTAACACATTCAGATAACATAAGATAGAACACAACAATTTGGTTACGGGGAAACCAAATAGGTAAAAACCCCAGTGGGAATTAGCACCCACAAAGAATTATACTTGAGTATAATAATCCCTGTTAGAAGATCTTACAACCCTATTAGGATTTGATCTTTATAATGCAATAAGTACAGTGACCTGGTTAAGGGTTGGACCTTGTTAGGAGTATTTTACAAATAACCATGTTAAGGGTGAGGACTCACTGTCCAAAAGCTCACTGCTTAAATGGTGAAGGCTACAACCTTCAATAAAATAGATATACACTATATCTGATCATGAACTATTTAATTAGACTTGTTGTCTTCATCAGTTCCATTGTATTGTAATCTTCTTCTACTTCTTCACATAGATCTTCAACTGATGTATGATGTCTCTTTACTGTCTAGATTATGTTCTAAACTTTTCTATCACTTTTCTCCTCATTCACACTTAGGGTTCATCAAATGAACTACTATATATATCTTCCTCAAAGTAAAAGTTCATGATGGCTATAGGAAACACTTAATCAACTTCCTTGTCATCTTAACTAAGCACACAATCAAGATTAAGACCACGCAACTCAAACTCAATAGACGCGATGCTTCACAGAGTCGGCTCCACCAAATTAACTCAAACTTCACGATCCATATGAAACATGTTAAGCGCTCTTAACCAAACATGATTAACTCATAAATAAACATAAATCAAAACACGCGTATCTTGAAGATAGGCACAACTCAAGAAACAATGTAAATACTGTTAGAAATAGGAAAAAACCCTATTCTCCCAAGAACACCTGCATGCAAACCTGTCACATGGAAGAAATGAAGAACAGAAGAGAAGAGAAACTATGGAGGCCAAAAATCCAGAGGAGACATCGTATGTAACAAAAAACAATATATTAACAATATGTTTCTAGAAATTAAAATGTGATGTGAAAACTCCTTATGAAATGCAAAGAGGTGAATCCTTATAAAAGGAATCATGAAACCCTAAAAGGGAAAACCTAAGGTTAGCTAAAGAAAACTAGAGTGAATAGGTGAGTTAGTAATTAGATCATAATGATTTAATTAATAACCCGATAGACTATTACTCTAACACGTCAGCTCTTCATAAATAATCTTCAGACACTGTAACTACCACAACAAATTAATATAACTCAATTGAAACTGCATATTTGACTCTGCGTGAATGCACATAGCAACCAAAACATGTCTACACCATGGAAATAAACATGCAAGGCTCCAAAACATTTGTAATGATAATTTCATATAGGATACCTCTGTATATTATATGTTGTCATCAATGATAAACATACAATCAACAATTTGCACAGAAGCAAAACTCCAACAATTTTTTCTTGGTGAACCTCAAAATGCTTAAATTCTTGTTTACACTCTATGACTCCCAATATTGAAATAACTAATTCAAGCAAGAGAAATGCCTAATTCATGATGGTATTAGATAACATCCAGGGAAACTATTACCTCCTTTTTTGAGATCCACTGACTTAGGTAGGTATTACCTATGGATGATTACTGATTAACAATATCTTTTAAGTGGATTAAATCTTCTTACTGACTTGCTAAAATACCTTTTAATGTATAAATAAGCAGATGAATATGCAAATGACTATAAATAACCTGATATAGAGCTTGATGAGCCAGACTAGTATTTTGACAACAACAAATAGTAATGCAAGAAGGATTCTCGTCCTTCTTCCTTTTACAGTTCTTATGAACTTCAAGAGGGATAACCTATTTGATTCTCTCTTAAAGGAATAAATAGACTTAAATTGTATGCTCTGTGAGTAAAATTTCTTATGAATGTATGTTCTTTGATAAGTGTAATGAAATTGAATGATTTTTCTTTAAATGGTGGATGATTGAACAATTAAATGCAAAACTACAAACCAGTGCCTGATCCTACGGGCTATAGAGTCAATATAAGGTATAAATCCACAATAAGGTGATCAATAGAGTACTTGCAATAAAGATAAAATTCCTTAAAGATTATCCTCTAGTTCTATAACTTTCATCAAATCCTTAAATTAATGCTAAGTTCTCTGGGGTCATTTGAAATAATTAATCCTTCCCTGAAGGATCCCACAAATGACTGCACAACCACCTTGTGATCAGTATGTCTAATTGCCTTATAAATAAACATACAAGAACTATA
Organism: Thuja plicata; assembly: GCA_018584345.1. NCBI lineage: Eukaryota > Viridiplantae > Streptophyta > Pinopsida > Cupressales > Cupressaceae > Thuja > Thuja plicata. The sequence goes on along the minus strand of MU227235.1, from coordinate 1,119,047 downwards.
GAAGATGAAAAGAGATAACCAAGATGTAAAATAGAGATTACAATATATTACATTAATGTCTTAATGCTTCAAATACATTTAGATAGACAAAAAAAATATAGAGGCTCAGACAAATCTTAGTAGTCTTCCTTGTAATTATATTCCATCATGATCCCAGACGTAAAAAATGTTGGAATGAGTTATATTTATAGGCTAAAATGATCTTGGAATCCTTAAGAAGTAAGGATTCTACAAGCTTCAGATGGTTTTAAGACCTAACCCTAAAATCTAGAAAAGACAAAAGACAGGAAAAAACCAAGCGGTGGATGGAAAAAACTGGAGAATAAGATCTGATTTGATCCTTCTCTTCTTGTGATCTTTGGCACCTTTGTCTGTATATGTTTAGGACAGCATTTGATATTTGAAATGAGATCTAGTGACCACCAATACAGGCTAATTTACACTAGTCTTTATGATTGCTAACCTTCCTGTTCTCTTAGAACAGGTGTCATGTGTCCTATTCTTCATCCATGATGTCCAGTTCAACGGTAATAGGATTTTTCATCTTGGACTTCATTAATATGTCCCATGCTATAACATCTTCTTCTTTTGTCCATTCAAAGCTCTGTATATTCTCCAACTAGGTCTTTTGTCTTTCCCACCTGGCATCAGTTATGCTTTTGACATCTATGATGAATTTATTGCAATCTATTTCTGCCTTAATTTCTTCATCCATAATCTTATTAAATATTTCCATATCTAACTCTCCTTGATCATAAACATAAACCTCTTTACTAGGCAATACAGTGTCAAACTTTGAGCCCCATACCCCTAATGGCTTAATCTGATTGTCCTCTGATTTGATAGGAGGAACAAATCTATTGTAGCTTAGCCCAAACATATTCAACCTTACCTCTATTTTATTAGCCTTTCCTTTAAAAAATGACAAGGTGGCTCTTATTTTTTCTATCTCAGTCCCAACCAGGGTCACTATCTTTGGAAAGTCTGGCATAAGTGGTCGCAAAGATGTCAACCTTTCAAAAAGTAATGTTCGGCCAGACCATGTTGCATAATAGGGATTCAAAATTGAGATAAAAAATTTTACCTCCACTTGTAAGCCTGGAAATTTGTCATAGGCTCCATATACTATGTCAATTTTATATTTTATGATATCTACCCTATGCTGCAAAATTTGTGTTAATGCACCCAATATCACATTGTTGTGCTCCTTGACCTCTTGCTCTGTCTTTGTTATTGTATCCTTTGTCTCCTCTGTTTGGATCTCAACACCCTATACCTCTTTTGGCTCTATAGGGGAAGCCTCTGGCATATCAAGTGGTTGTTGTGTAAGCTCTGCTATGAGCTTCTCTTGTGATTTAATTTTAATCAGAGCCAGCTTCCTACCTTTGATAATATCACTAGTTTCACTAGTGAGCTTCTTCAATTTTTCAAATATTTGAACTGGTTTGGCCTCATTCTGTTGAGAAAAATGTGTAAACACTTGGGAAATCTACAATTCTCCTATGTTTTGGACTGATTAGATAATCTTGTTGCCTTCCATTTTCTCCTAAATATTTAATAGGGCTGGATTTTGATTTTTTGGAGCTAAAATCCACATTGCTAATGCCTGGGACTTTGGATTGTATCCAAATCCTCTGAGCATGTCCCCAACCTCTGTTTCTGTTGACAATTTTAGATCAGGTTGCTTTCTAATCTGATCAATAATAAAATCAAATGCCAAATCCCACCCTTCTACTAATAACATGCCAATGGCCTTTACCAATTGTCTTGCCTCCTCAGGTGTAATTTTCTCTAATTCAAGATCATAATCCTGCAATGTTTGTAGAGCCTCTTTGGTAACTAGATCACTACCTTCTAACTGCAACTATGCACTAACTTGTTGTTGTTTATTCCAAATGAGGAAGTATTTGAATTCCTTTATTTTGATGAAATTGTCATCTTTTAGGAATTTATCCTAATATATCAATCTCTAATCTTTGCATATCCTAAGAGGTAACTCTACTTCCTCTTCATCATCTTTTTGCAGCTTCTTTCCTGCTCTTATTTTTTTCTCAAATGATGGTCATAAGCTCTGTTTCTAGTAATGAGAGCATCAATCTTGTCTTTCTTATTTTCTTTTTTCTGAGATGGCTCCCCTATTTCAATTTTTTGTCTCTTTGGTGGGGGCTCATTGGTAACCTCAACTTCAGGGACCTCTGTTAGGTCAATTATGTTTTCACCCCCAGTTGCTTGTTCTTCATCAAATGCTTTGTTAACTAGAGGGGAGCTAGGTACTGATTATTCCTCATCACTATACTCGTCATACTTTGATGATGAGTTCCCCTTGTGGCCCTTCTCTGGAACTACTAGTGCATCTTCTAGTTGGTTACATAAAAAAGTATGTGATTCTATCATGGCATCAAGCCTCTTTAGATATGGAAAGTCTGGGAAAAAAACCACAAAAGTAATGCCTTTTCTCTTTACCTATCTCTCTAAGTCGATCAATTAATTGAACTTCTCATCTCTTTTATCCACCTCATCCTCCAATATATTTCTTATTAGGTTTTCATTGATGCATTCCTCATGGTCCTTTGTGTATGGAATGGTGGATGTCAGCAACTTCTTTGCACTCGGGATGAAGCCTTTTGTATCAATGTATCTATATAGGGCCACATTCATTCTGTAATGGCTCATCCAGTTGTTTACTAGGTCTAATGCCCTCTTTCCAATTGTAAAATTATAAATTTTGAACTACCTTGGGGTAAATGTACCCTTCCTATGAGGAGCAAGGTGTTCCTTGTCTGTCAAAATTAGTTGCCTTATGAATTACATTGCTTCAATCCTTGGTGGCACATGGAATGGTAGAACATGGGGTGGGTGGGTGCAACCATACATCTTGATCAATGTGAAATTCTTCTCATAGTAGAAGTTACCCTAGTTGTGATCTCCTAGCCATTTATCAAGATACTGGCATGTCTTGAGTAGTTGTATCACCTTAACTGGCAGCCTTGTCTTGTTGACACCGAGGCATTTAAGAATTGGATAAACTATCTAATTTTTAAAGGCACAAAACTCATGTTCCCTTGAAGTATAATTCCACACTCTCAGCCAAAATTGAATGGGGTTGGCTTTGTTCTGGTGAAACCTCTAAGGCCTTAAACATTGATAGTTCATGATAGGGAAGCTTTAGTATAAGATTAAATGCATAAGAATAGAGTAATGCATAAATCTAGGGTTGTCCTTCTTGTTCTGTATATCAACAAATCCCTCATGCATTTGATCAATGATATACTAAATATAGTCATAGTTGGTACTGGTATGAGGGCTCTGCATATCCAGGATCATCATAAGGACGTCCGAAGTGATTCTTTCAGGTCCTCTATCCTTCCCAAACACTCTACACAATGCATAAGATATATACTTCATGTAGAAGTTTAGGTCCTTGTAATAGTACGGGGAAGTACCTGGAATGGGTTCTATATAGTTTTTCATTCTCCTTGCCACATGATTCTACTAAAACAATTTGGAAGCACTGCCAGATTCTCTCATATATCTATTCTCTAAGATATTCAAGTTGATCTCTATGGCCATGGGATGGTATACATTGAAAGCTCTCATGAGTGAGTTTCTGTCTAGGTTAACTAGGACTTTCCCATCATCCCTTTTAATTTTTTTGGTTAGGGTATCATACCTACTAGCCATTTCTAAGATGAAATTGACATCTATAAATATATCTGGGACAATTAATTTGTCTAATCCACGGGTCCATGGGTTTGACATAGGTACAACTTCATCACTATTGTTATAAAAATAATTAAATAGGGAATAACTAGAGGAACCTAGGGTTTTAGCATCCCTAATGAAGCTCAAATCATCAATGAGGGTATCAACACTTACCTTTTTGTTCTGGCTTGACCCTGGCAATAGGGAGATGAATTCTTTAGAATAGTTCCATTTTCCTTTCATATCATCATCAGCATCATCACTTCTCCCACTGGTAGGTGCTACACTCACTGCCTGACTCATCTTGTTCTGTTCCAATTTATATTAATGATATTTAAACAAATCTTGTAAAAACCCTCACCATAAGCTATCAACTACTCTGTAATTTGAATTTACCTTTATGATTTCCATCTGGAGATCATGCGACTATCATTGATCTTCCTTTTTTGTGCATCTAACGGTTGGCGCCAAGTCTCCAGATTCTCATAGAAAACCCTAATATTTCACAAGAATTCGTGACTGCAGTCTCCAGGTCCCTAGGTGTGTTCTTTATTTTTCATTTCCATTAGAGACTATGCGACTGATGAACATTTGTCTTATCTTTCTCTTTGTCTCTTGATCACCAGATCTCATTTGACTTTTCAACTTCTTATCGTGACTTCACGACTTCCGTTGGATCTGACTTTCATCCTGTAGTTGTTGCCAAGTCTCTTGATTCTTAACTTAACTGATGATCTCTTTCACGACTAAATGACAACACTATTATTAAAATTGACATTTAACTCAGGTTCATTCAGAGACTTAGCGATTGTTAAAACTCAGTGTTGCTAGATCATTTTAAACTATAGGGTTTATTTAGAGACAACTTGACCACCATTTGATTTAATCTGAGATGAACGGTCTATGTTAAGTCTCTAGATATTCAAAGTTATATTATTTTTATCAAGAGAAAACGTGACCAATGCTTTTTTCTAAGTCTCCAGATAGGATGGAATATTCATTTTTCTTCATGAGACTAAACGACAAGACAATAATCATATGCTTTATTCTTAGACTTAAGTTACGAAAAAGTAACTTCAAATTAGAAACTCCATTGGGATTTTAGGGCTTTTTTGCATTTTGAACATAAACAAACCTAGGACTTAGGGTTTTCAACATTTTTGACTAGACTTAGGGCTGAAAATAATATTTTTAGAGATATTTAAGCAATTTTCAGACATGAATTTTGACTCTTGAGCATAGGAATGACAGGGAACTTCAAAAAATTTTAGGGTAGACTACAAATTGGAAATACAACCAATAGAGGGATCATGATCTCAAACACTAAATAACTTAGATAAATACCAATAATTCACTTTCATTGATAATAATAATGTTGTACAATAACATAGGTCATCATCTACTTCTACATCTATAATCTAGGTAGAATCCAACATCATCAGAGCAACATAACTCTAGACAAATCTAGACTTTATAAACAGTTTGAAAGATAGTGTTCATAACTACAATTGCATTCTTTTTACACAAATACCACTCTCCTACAAAAATGTTTTATTGTTAAAATATAAAAACAACTAACTAATCCATGACATTGTGTTCTACAAGGACTCAAATTATCCATTACATAATTGCAAATTTGCACATGGAAGAATAAATATTAGCAAGTAACAATAGTATTTACATAAATCATCCATCCTATACACATGTAAGAAGTTCAAGAAGATGTGGAAAAGGGTATGGATAGAAATGTCAAATAACAACTTTTAATCCTATGCAAACACAATAGGGATTCCCCTTCTTCTTGGATGCATTTTGCTTTCTTTCTTTTGAATCTGCAGGATAGTCATAGCATAATATATATACATATGATTTATGCTCATTCATAATACCATGCCACTATAATTAATCAAAAATATCATACAAAAACCAATTGTATATCACTGTATTATATATATGGTATAAAAATAGGTATAACATGCATAATGTTTAGCATAAGAGTCTTGAAGTCTAATAAAGTATATCTGAAGAATATTAAAAAGGCACTTAATTTTTGACCCATCAAACCTCCTAGCTTAAAAATTTTCTTGTCCCTAAGAAACAACTAAGGCCTATTATTGAAATACATAACATAGTCTTAAAATCTATACATTTAGTGACCCCTACAACTTTTTTCATATAACAACATTTTTCTCTTGTTATCTGGTCCCAATGTTCTCTTTCTTAGGCAATGTCCACCGATCTCTTCCTTGTCTAGTGTAGTACTAGTATGTAACTAGATATAAAAGAAGTGGTGGATAAAATCTCAATGGAAGATAGGTTATCTTAGTGTGCAAGGTTATGTTGGTATACTTCGTAACTCTTAACTAGAGTTCTATGCAATTGTAAATAAAAGTGGGGCTCTTTATTCTTCAATTATAGGGTGATTTTGGTCCACCTGTGTTGACAATAGTCCTTAATTTATTTTCCATTTCTAGCCATTGATTCCTTAATGAAATTGTAATCCATTATCCTATAATTGGTTATCCTCTTTACCACTTCTTTCTTGTTTACATTTTCTACCCATTCACCAAAAAAAAATTCCTATCTCTTCTAATTCAACCCTTATATATAATGAGTGATTCTTCTCCCTCTCTTGATAAGAAAAAGACAAATTTATCATTCATGTTTTGTCTTAAGATAGGATTTTAGCCCTCTAAAATGCAAATCACCAATATAGAACAATGAATTCCAGGTTGAATTATATGAAAATATTGCTATGTTATGTCATGATAAAAATTTGAAAATAATTGCACAATTGGTCTTTAATTTGTTCAGGAACTCTTTAAAAAGTAATAATAATTGATCTAGGAGTGATCCTAGATATTGGAAAAATTACTTAACATTTGAATAATCTGGAAATATAAGAATCTTTATTAAAGATGTAAGGAGTACACTCTAGGTGGTGGCCTACAAATCCTTAATTGATTTTTAAGGTCAGTCATACTGGAAGCTACAATTGAAGCAATTGTTATATTTCCATTGATGTCAAACCTTAACTGGTAAGATATTTGCTATCTTGTAAAGTGCCATATCAATTGATTGGTGAAGAAGATTTGAAAAGAGGAGATAAAAAGAATACCTAGTGAAATGCTTGAGTCATTTGAAGCTACAATGGGTACTTGATGAGTTTCAACTTAGAAAGGTAATATATTGTTTATATTTAACACCAAGTGAATATTGGAAGACTAAAAGTTTAGTCTTGACTGAGTAACAGAGAAAAAGATTAAGGAACTTAAGTTTGTGCTGAGTGATGAGAGTGTCAACCGTGTGTCGGTACATGATGATAAAATTTAGTGTTCACTGAGAATCAGTATTTAATGAGCGTCATTAATTGCCGATTTATCTAGTGATGACCAAGCGAAAGAACATAGTGATGACTGAGTGTCAGTATTTTGATAGTTTGAGAAATATTTGAAATCTCAGTTGACATAGTTCATTTCTTAGGATATGCGAAGTGTATTTAAGATAAGGATGATTGTTGTGGAGAATTAAATGAGAATTTAATATATGTTTAACCATTTTTGTGTATGAATTCAAGGAGTTTTGAGATGTATTCTACAAGGTAGAAGGAGAACAAAAATTTGGAAGTATTCATTGGATCTGACCAAACCCTAAGATCTACAGTGATTATTAAGTGACAAAAGATCAATATACTTGATCAGAGAGGTATAAGCCTAACCTAATTTCAGGTTATGAGTGTGTGGAGGTTGATTCATTTGATTGGAAAATATAAGTAGAAGCCTGAGAAGGCTAAGAAGAGAACTATAGGAGTGCACAGTGGTGATTGCTTGATGTATTTCCAAGAAGATCTGAGAGATAGAGATGACAATGAAGGTCAATTAGTGAATTAGAATTTGAGCTAAATTGGATCTATATTTGTAAAGTAAGTTTTATGTTTCATATCATAATTGTTGTTACTTTCTAACCATTGTATCAGTTGAAAATCCTTTTGAACAAGGTTGACCTACTATTCATATTGTAAATCCTTTAATCAAAGTGACATTCTAATGGAATGATCTAAGTCCTCTAACAAGGCTCACTTTTAGCATGGTGATTAAATCCTTTAATAGGGTCACCTTTAACAGTGTGTATTGTAAGCTTTAACAGGGTTGGTTCCTCACAGAGCTCACTTCAGAAGAGTGAAAATTTGGTAGAATGTTACTGGTAGTTTTTCCCATATTGGGTTTCCATGTTAAATCCTAGTGTCATACTTGTGTAAATGTTATCTGATGTGTTTAACATTAATATTTTTTTTATTCTACAAGTTAATTACTTTAGGGTAGTAGACTGCAAGTTTATGTTACTGATTATATGCTATAGAGAACAAGTGGATTTTTGAGTAGATCTAAGTTGGTGAAAGTGTTTGAAAGTTCAATTGGTACATCTGGACATGAGGATAACTAATTCACCCCCCTCTTAGTTATTCTAAATCATTCTAACAATTGGTATCAGATATTTGTGGTGCTTGTAAGGAAAAGTTTGAAGGTACTTGAAGCTAAAGATCAAGATGTATAAAAAGGTGGTACCAAGGCTGAACAAGGAGAACTTCCCTGCATGGAAAATTTTGATGAAGCTACACCTAGGTGGAATTTGAGAAGAAAAAAAATACTATGTGGAAAATTATTACATAAATGTGCCAACAGTGTTGACAGCTCAGCACATGAAAGAAAAACAAGAACATAATCAAGCAATATTAGAGATTGCATCAACTCTAAGTTATCCTGAATTTGAAGACATAAAAGATATTAAAACTACAAAATAAATGTGGGACACACTGGAAACTATCTATGGAGGTGATACAAATGTACTAAGAGACAAATCTGAAATCTTGAGAGGTAACTTTGATGAAATGAGAATGTTAGATGGTGAAACTATTGTTCAATATAGCAACCAAGTTAAGGAGGTTGTGAATGCTATTAGAGGAGATAATGGAACTATTGATGATGATACTATTATTAGAAAGGTTTAGATAACCCCAATTCCCATTTATGCTATTAGAGTATCTTCTATACAAGAACTAAGATGTACTCCTGGTTGTTAGCTCTTTTTCTTACAGCACAACCTTAAAATGACAGTATACTTATATACTTGAATGCAAACTCCTTTTTATGCAAGAGAAAGGCTAATTGATGAGGTATTTGATAATACTGGGGATACCTATTATCAACTCCTTTTTGATCTCCACAGACTCAGGAAGGCATTACCTATAATAGATTATTGATTCTTTAGTCAATATATTTAGTGGACTAGTTCATTCACTGGTTTGTTATTTCTGACCTCACTGTAACAACTTATAAAATACCTTGGAGATTGCAATGATTAATTTAAAATAGATTACTATAAGTCAGGCTATGGTCTTGATAACATAAACCAATGAGATAAGGATTTTCATTTTTCTTCCTTTTGATTTTAGGAGGGGCAACCTAATGATCCTCTCTTCAAGGAATCAAAAAACTGAATTGTACCCTACGAATACAATCACTTGAATGGAATTATTTGTTTTTCAATGTATATGATTAAGTAATTTGAAAATATTGGATTGTGAATCAGTTACTTAGCAAACATAAAACAAGTGCCTAATCCCTGGGCTATGAGTCAATATCTTGTATAAATCCACAGTAAGGTGGTCAATAAAACACTTGCAACAAAGATAGAATACATTATATACTATCCTCTTCCTACAAATTTATCATCAAATCCTCAAAATAATCCTATGTTCCCTGGGGTTTGCTTGAAACTATTTAATCATTCCTTGAAGGAACTTACAAGTAACTGCACAATCACCTTATGATTAGTGTGCTTAAATGCCTTACAGATAAACACACAAGAACTATAAAAAAAAATGTAAAGAGACAATTCAGATGCAAAAAAGAGATTGCAAAATATTTCTATTGATGTCTTAAAGCTTCAAATACATATAGATAGACAAAATAGTACAAAGGTTCATACACAATTTTAGTCTGCCTTGTAATTATATTAAAACTTCCAACTCTCTCCCCCTTTTAAAAAAGGTTACAATTACATACTTATATAGTCTCAAATCATCTTGGAATCCTTAAGACAAGGATGCAACAAGCTACAAATGATTTGGAGACCTAACCCTAAAAACATAGTTAAGACAAAATACAAGAAATCCCCAAGCAGTGGATGGACAAATTTGTAGAATGAAATCAGATTTGCACTTTGTCCTTTTGTGAGCTTTGGCACCTTTTTCTGTAGTTGTTCAAGATATAATCTAATATTATATTGATATATAGTGACCACCATTTCAGCCTAACCTACACTAGTCTTTAAGATTACTAACTTCCATGTGCTCGGAGAGCAGGTGCCAGATGTCCTTCATTCTTCATCCATGACATCTAAGTAAACTGTGAAAGGCTTCTTCTTCTTGGGATTTATCATGATGTCCCATGTAGTCACATCTTCCTCCTTAGGCCACTCAAAATTATGAATAATTTCCAATTGAGCCTTCTGCCTTTCCCACCTAGCATCTGTTATGCTTTTAACATCTGTGATGAACTTATTGCAGTCTATTTCTGCCTTTATTGCTTCATCCATAAGTTTTTTGTACCTCTCCATATCTAATCATCCTTGATCAGATACATAAATGTCCTTGTTGGGAATTACAATATCAAACTCTGATCCCCATAGCCCTAATGGCTTGATCTGATCATCCTCAGTTCTAATGGGGGGGTATAAACCTATTATAACTCACCCCAAACATTTTTAACCTCGCCTCAATATAATTTGTTTTTCATTTGAAAAAGGATAAGGTGGTTGTAATCTGCTCTATCTCTATACCAACCACACTTACTATTTCTGGCAAATCTAACCTTAATGGTTTTACTGATGCCAACCTCTCAAAAAGTGATGTCGTACCAGACCAGGCTGAATAGTAAGGATTCAAAATTGTCAAAAAATTAGCAACCTCTGCTTGTAGGCCTAGAAACCTATCATAGGCCCCATATACCACATCAATTTTTCTTTTGATGGTGTCAAATCTATGCTTCAAAATTGAATTTAAAGCTCTCAAAACAATACTATTGTGCTCTATGACTTCGTGCTCTATTTCAGTATGTATCTCCCCTGTATCCTATGTTTGGATCTCTATATGCTTTACCTCTTTAGGCTCAATAGAGGAAGGCTCTATTATATCTATAAATTTTCTAGTAAGCTCATCTATGAGCTTCTCCTATTCTTTGATCTTTATCAATGCTAACTCCATATCCTTAACAATAGCACTAGTATCACTAGTGAGTGTCTGTAGTTTTTCTGACAGTTGGGCTATTTGTGCCTCATTGAGTTGAGAAAAGTGAGTCATTACTTGGGATATTTCCAAATCCCTTGTTTTCTCTAGTGTCCATATGATATTATTACCTTCCATCTTCTCTTGAATATTTAAAATAGTTGGCTTTTGATCTTTAGGAGATAAGCTCGACATTGTACCCAAACCCTTTGATCATATCCCCAACCTGAGTCTCTGATGACAATTTGACATCAGGTTGCCTTATTATTTGGTCTATTATAAAAGCTGAAGACAAATCCTATCCTTCCACAAATAATATCCCACTGGCCTTGACCATTTTTCTTGCCTATTCTGGTGTAATTTCCTCAGATTCAGGATCATAATCCTACAATGTTTGTAAGGCTTCCTGAGTGACTGGATCACCACCTACCAATTGCAACTATTTTCCAACTTGTTGTTGCTTATTCCATATGAGTAAATCCTTGAATTCTCTTGTCTTAATTAAGTTTTCATCCTTGAGTAATTCCTCTTGATGCATCAACCTCTAATCAGTATAGCTCTTAAGAGGTAATTCTTCCTCTTCTTCTGTATCCTTTTGCATTTTTTCCCCTACCCTAATCTATTTTCTCAATAAATTATCATAGGGCCTATCTCCAATTATGAAAGCTCCAATTCTATCTATCTTCTTTTCCCTAGAAGGTTCCCCTATTTCTATTTTTGTCTCTTGGGTGGGGGCTCATTTGTTACTTCCTTCTCTGAGACCTCTGTTAGGTCAATGATATCCTCCCCCTCAACTGCCTACTCCACTACAAGTGCTTGATAATCTGGATAGGTATTAGGTGAAGGATAGCCCTCATCACTATCATATTATGACTCTGAATTCTCTTTGTGGCCTTTCTTTGGGACCACTAATGCATCTTCTAATTGATTGCATAGGAGAGTATGAGATTCAATCATAGCATCTAGCCTTTTCAAATAAGGCATATCAGGGTAGAAACCTCCAAACTTCATTCCTTTTCTTTTCACCTGCCTCTCTAGATCCATAAGTTCATTGAACTTAATTTCTCTTTTGTCCACCTCCTCATCCTCCAGAATATTTCTGATTAAATCTTCCTCCATACACTCTTCATGCTCTTTTGTGTAGGGGATAGTTAGTGTCAATAACTTCTTAGCATTCAGGATGAAACCCTCTGTATCAACATATCTTTGTAGGGCCACATTCATTCTATAATTATTCATCTAGGCATTTACTAGGTCCAAATCTCCTTTTCCAATAGTGAAATTATAAATCCTGAATTGCCTAGGGGTAAATATACCCTTCCTGTGTGATGCTAGTTGCTCCTTGTCTATCAAAATGGGTTGCCTAATGAACTCCATTGTAGCTATCCTTGGTGGTACATGGAATGGAAAGATGTGTGGAGGGTGGGAGAAACCATAGACCTTCATTATTGTGAAATTCTTCTCATAATAGAAATCCCCCCAATTATGGTCTCATGGCCATTTATCAAGATATTGGCATGGCCTTAATAATTATATTACCTTAATAGGCAACCTATTTTTATCAACACCTAGGAACTTAAGTGGATAAATTATCCAATTTTCAAAAGCACAAAACTCTTTCTCTCTAGATGTATAATTCCATACTCTAAGCCAAAATTGAACGGGGTTAGGTTGGTTATGGTGAAACCTTTGTGGCTGTAGAAACTAACAATTCATAACTGGGAAATTGTAGTACAGGATCAAATGCATGAGGATTTAATAATGCATAAAGATTGGATGATCCTTCTTACTCTGTATGTCTACAAACCCTTGAAGCATCTGGTCTATGATATACCAGATGTAATCATAATTAGAAGTGGTATGGAGGCTCTACATATCCAACACCATCATCAAAATATCTAAAGTAATCCTCTCTACTTCGGCATCCTTTCCAAGCACTCTACATAGTGCATATGATATGTATTTGATGTATAAATTAAGATCTTTATAGAAATATGGGGTTACTCCTGGCATGGGGGCTATATAGGTTATCATTTTCTTAGGGACATGATGATCCCTGATCAACTTAGTAGCAATGCCAGATCTCCAGTGTATCTATTCTCTAGGCTCTTCAAATTTATTTCAGTAGCCATGGGGTAGTATACATTGAAGGCCTTCATGGAAGTAATCTGGTCAATGGTGAGTAGGGGCTTTCCTTCATCCCTCTTAATGGTTTTGGTTAGGGGATCATATCTACTGGCCAATTCTAAAATGAAATTGACATCAAAAAAGATGTCAGGAACAATCAACCTGGCTAATCCATAGGTCCAAGGGTTTGAGATAGGCATGGGTTCATCACTATTATTAAAGAAATAATTAAATAGTGAATACCCTGATGACCCTAGTGTTTTTGTATCTCTAATGTAAGACATATCATCAATTAAGACTTTAGCACTAACCTTTCTATTCTGGCTCGAGATTGGAAGCAAAGTGAGAAACTCATTTGAATAGTTTATTTTTCCTTTTGATTCATCATCAATATCTTCACTTATTCCTGTAGACACCCTAAAATGGACAGGCTTGCAACTTTACATTAAAAACCCTAATTTTCATCTATTAATTACTGGTTTCTTAATCATTAATTAATCATCTATTTTCCTCTAAATTCATTTCTCAAATCATCTAATCCA
>MU227235.1:1077101-1096959 GCA_018584345.1 Thuja plicata | reverse complement strand
CATGGGTTACTCCACCCATTTCTCCAGTTCACATGGGTAACTTCACCCACCTCTTCAGTTCAAAAAGGTAACTCATAATTAGCTCCTCAGTTAACCAAACTCTATCTCCTCTTAACCAAATAAAGAGCTGGAGTTTACTGTGGATCTCTCCTGTTTCTTTTGATCACAACCGTTCATCTCCCCATCTCTGGGATTGATCTCAACCACTCATTTCATCAGCAATTCCTATATAATAAACCCTTCATAACCATTTGAAGAATCCAGGATTTCAAGCTTCAAGAGCCATTACCCTGTCAACATTCAAAGCCATCTTGCGATCACACACACACACTTTGCAATTATCAACATCTCGACGCTTCTCAAGTCATAGACGCTGCCCAGCCAATACTGAGCATCAAGAACAGCATTTTGGAAGGAGTAGAGAGAGACAATAGAAGCTTAAAGCTTTGAAGGGTTTGCATTCATTTGTCTTCCTTTTCGTTATTTGTACATTTTATTGCTTACGTTTTGATCATTCGTTTAGTAGTTACTGCGTAATAGATTTGCATGCACTTGTGAACCTTGGCTACTAACCCCTGCCCTTGGAAAGCTGTGGGAAACCGAAGAGAGAGGCGTACAATTCCACTAGTGGATTCCATACTCTATGCTTGGCTCATCTTCCCTTTTTTCTCTGTTCTCAACCCTTATCACTGATATTGAAACAAAACTTCTCAAAAAACCTCACCATCAACTGTGAATTTCTCTAAAATCTGTAATTCTGAACTTTGAGAACACTGTCAATTACAATCTTTACTGAATTCTAAATCAAGAAACCACCTTTCTGAATCACTTATTGCTAAAGATTCAAATTTTCTCAGAAAACACTAAAATCTTTATGAACTCTTTGCTCTGAGAAATCAAAGGCTGGTAAAAATGAAATAACAACGGACAAGCTTACTTATAATTGAGAATTCAATGCAGATGTCTCTTCAAACTAGTAAACTTACAATCTAGTCATTTCCACCATTAGTTTTATGCACTGTGATATCAATTTCTGGTTCTAGCTGTGGCATTCAAACTATCAGGTAATCAATTTTTGATGAGTGCTTTTGTATAAAAAACCTTATAAAATTTGAAAAGAAATCAAAATCAAATCTAATTGGCTGCATTAATTCTTATTACAGCTACTTTTCCATCTATCAAAATCTCTATAATCTGATTGGTCAGCAACTATCCATGATGGCACTATAGAAAAGTCTTTATTAAACTCTGGTTAACTTTTAGCGACCCAGCAACTGAGTGATCTCCTTGTCGCTTAATATTTTTTCCAACTGTAGTTTCTTCAAGAGACTTAACAACTTCCGTAGGATCAATCATTAGATCAACGGTTATCTCCAAATCGCTTGATCTTTTAACTTAACCATTTTTTTATGGAGACATCATGACTAAATCATTTCTTAATTTTTCTTTACCTTAGGTCACATCTAGAGACTTGGCGACCGTAATTTCTCTATGTCGTTGGACAATTTCCTTAACTCATGTTTCATTCGGAGACCTCATGACTAAACACTTTAGTCTCTTAATCGCGTGATTATTTTATCTTTATAATTTACATCTAGAGAAAATGTGACCTCCATTGATCTCTCTTTCCTTTGTATCTGATGGTTGTTGCTAAGTCTCGTAATCTTTATTATAAACCCTAATCTTTTATGAGACATAGTGACAAATAGACGTGTGTCTTACCTTTTCCTCTTGTCTCCTGATCGCTTGATCCTGCTTGACTTTTCAACTTTGTATCATGACTACGCGACTACCGTCAGATCTTACCTTCATCAAATGGTTGTTTCTTGATCTCTTGATTTTTGAATTAACTCATCTTTCTTCATGTGACTACACGACAACACTTTTATCTAATCTGAAATCTAATCCTTGGTTTATCTGGAGACTTAGCGACTATTGAATCTCCATGTCGGATGATAATTTCTAAACAATAGTTACAATCAGGAGACTTCTCGATTGCCACTAGATTAAATCTCTGATCAACAGTTGTTGCTAAATCTCTAGTTCTTTCACTTCACTCACTTTTGATTCACGAGACTTGGCAACAACACTTTAACTTAAACACTTGAACTTAACTCATAACCATGGGTTTCATTAGGAGATAACGCAACTGAGAAATCTTGAAGTCACCATATAAAATAACTAAATGTGCTTTTATCAGGAGATAACGTGACCATTGTCAGATAAAATCTAAGATCAACGATCTGCACTAGGTCTCATAACCATTTCAGCATATTATGTTTCATTAGGAGACTATGCGACCAAAGCTTTTTTCCAAGTCTCCAGATCATAAGGAATGTTCATTTTTTCTTATGAGACTTAGCGACCAGGATATAAACACATGCACATAAACCCAGACTTAAGTCATAAAAAGTAACATGGAAATAGAACATGCTTTGAGAATTTTAGGGCGATTCTGCAATTTTGAACAAAAATTACTCAAGGGTTTAGGTTTTTGACATTTTCAACTAGGTTTGTAGTAAAAACAACACTTCTAGAGGCAAACAAATAATTTTGCACATGAGTTTTTGACCCTCTAAGCATAGGAATGATAGGAATCTTCAAAATTTTATAGGGAAAACCCCAAAATAGGAAATACAACCAACACTAGTAACAACTTAACTTTGGAAGGTCTAGTTGGTAGACTTACTACTTTTGAGTTGTCAAATTTTGATAATTTCACCCCTCACAATGTTGATTCTGCATTCATATCAAAATTGACTCTTCATAAATCTAAGAAAGGAAAAGAAAGACATGTGAAAATTGATAGTGACACTTCTAATGATGATCTTGATGAACTTGAGGCACTTATGTCTAGAAGACTACTAAGAGGAAAAGGAAAATTCAAAGGTAAACTTGCTATAATCTATTTTTCATGTAACAAAGTTGGCCATATTTCAGCAAGATGCCCTGACAGGACTGACAAGGATGAAAGAAGAGAAAGAAAGTACAAAGACAAAAGGGATGATAGAGATTTCAAAAGGTATAAATACTATAAGGATAAAGATAAGAAATATTGTTATATTGCTGAAGAAGAAACTAATAGTGAATCTGATAAGTCTGATGACAATGATATAGAAGTTGTTTATGTTTCTATGAAAGATGATTTTGATAAGGATGAGAAAACTGCACTTATTTCATATATGAGTAAAGGAGATAGATGGATAATTTATAGTGGTTTCTCATATCACATGACTAGTGATAAAAGTAAGTTGGAAACCTTAAATCATTGCAAAGGTGGTAGTGTTAATTTTGGTAATGATAAACCATGTCTTGTGAAAGGAAAAGGATCAATAAAATTGACTGATAAGATCACATGTGATAATTCTTATTGGGTTGAAGGACTTAACTGTAACTTGTTGAGTGTTGTTCAATTGAACACTTCTGGATACCGGGTTGAATTCCCTCACAAGAAGGATAAAATCATTGATGCTACTAGTGAACTAATTAGAAGTGTAGAATAGACAAGAGGTAATGTGTTCTATCTAGATCTATCTGATGAGACATGTTTGTTTGCACAATATGATGATGTATGGCTATGGAATAAAAGGTTGTGTCATCTGAACTTTGAAAATTTGGTAAATATTAGTAAGATGAAAAGAGTAAGAGGCTTACCAAGATTGAAGAAACCTGATAATGTTATGTGTAAGCAATGTCAGTTGGGAAAAATTTTAAAGTCCAGTTTCAAGAGCAAAACCTATACTTTTGATGATGTTTTGGAATTAGTTCATATTGAAATTTGTGGACCTATTGGTGTGAAAAGCTACCATGGTGATAAATATTTTATACTGTTTGTTGATGATTACTCTAGAATGATGGTTGTGATGTTTCTCGAAGAAAAATCTGATGCTTTTCAGTTGTTCAAGTGGTATTTAGCAAAAGTTGAAAAAGATTCAGGTAAGAGCTTGAGATTTCTAAGATCTGATAGAGGAGAAGAGTTTATATCTAATGAGTTCATCTTATTTTGTAATGATAGAAGAATTAAAATGTAGATGTATTCTCCAAGGACTCCCCCACAGAATTTCATAGACGAGAGAAGGAATAGATCAATAATGGATTGCACTAGAACACTAATGATAGAGAAAAATGTTGCACAAAAGTACTAGAGAGAAGTTGTAAGTACAACAGTCTATCTCTTGAACTGAGTACAAGTCAAGAAAGCTACTGATGTAACACCTTATGAGTTATGGTATGGTTATGCACCTAATGTAAAATACTTTAAATTTTTTGGAAGTAAATGTTATATATTGAAGGACAATAGAAATGGAAAACTTAATGCCAAAAGTGATGAAGTAATATTGCTAGGTTATTCCACTAAGATAAAAGTGTATGTGTTTGAATTATAACACTAACAAAGTTGTGGAAAGTGAAAATGTTAGAATTAATGAATCTGTAGAAAAAAATGAAGTTGAATGCAAGCAAGAACCTGAAGATTACAGATCTTTTGTATATATGAACGAAGGAGATACCAAGAGTTTACCTAAACCAAAAAAGAAGCTACCAAGTAATCAGAAGAGGAAGCAGAGACACAAAATGAACCTGAAGAGAATTTTAAAGATGTATCTGAAGATAAACAAGAATAAGAAAGGAGACCAGAGCCTACACTAGCTAAATATGTAAGAAGACATCATAAACCATATCAAATCGTTGGAGGAAAAGATTCTGAGGTCATGACAAGAAGAAAATTAAAAATTAAACATGTTTATTATGTGAATTTGAGCCCAAATCTATGAAAGTTTATTTGGATAATGAAGATTGGATACATGCCATGAATGAAGAAATTGAGAAAATAGAGAAGAACAAAATCTGGACACTAGTACCTAGACCATAGGACAAGAATGTTATTGGAACCAAGTGGGTATTTAGAAATAAGTTGAATGAGCATGGAGAAGTTATAAGAAACAAGGCTAGACTGGTATGAAAAGGATATGCACAAGAAGAAGGCATTGACTATGGTGAGATGTTTGCCCTAGTTTCTAGATTGGAAGGAGTTAGAACTTTACTAGATTATGCAGCTTACAAAGGATTCAAAGTATATCAGATGGATGTCAAATCAACATTTTTGAATGGAATACTGGAAGAAGAGGTATACATTGAACAAGTTGAAGGGTTTTTTTATTCAAGAAAGAATAACATGGTCTACAAGCTACATAAAGCAGTGTGTGGATTGAAGCAATCCCCCAGAGGATGGTATGAGAGATTACGTAATTACTTAGTCAAAATTGGTTTTAAAAGGACAAATGACAAAAGTAATATGTACTTAAATTTTGAAAAAGGTAAAGGGGTATTGTTAGCTGAGATATTTGTTGATGATATCATATTTGGAGGACAAGATGCTTTAAGCCAAACATTTTCAAATGAGATACAAACTGAATTTGAGATGTCTATGTTTGGAGAGATCAAATTTTTTTGTTGGTTTGAAAGTCTATCAGATGAATAAAGGTATCTACATTACTCAATCTAAATATATCAAGGAGATACTAAAAACATTTGGCATGGAGGACTCCAGACCTATAATTACACCTATGGCTACTAGAAAAAAACTATCAAAGACTGATGAGACAACTGAATTCAGTCAAACCTTGTATAGGTCAATGATTGGGAAGCTACAATATGTTTTTCACTCTATACCATATATTGCATTAGCATTTGGGACTGTTGCAATATTTTCTACAAATCCTAAGGATAGTCACATGATAGCAGTAAAAAGGATACTGAGATATCTGAAGGGAACAAAGGACCATGGATTGTATTATAAGAAGAATGAGAATTTGAACTAAAAGTTTATATAGATGTAGATTAGGCAGGTAATGTTGATGAAAGAAATAGTACAAGTGGTGGCGTATTCTTTCTAGGAAAGAGATTAGTATCTTGGAAAAGAAAGAAACAAAACTATATTTCTTAATCTACAGCAAAAGCTGAATATGTTGCAACAACAATTAATTTTTTGAACATAGTGTGGATCAAGAAATTGTTGAAAGCAATGAAGGAAGAAATCACTGAACCATTTGTTATTTTCTATGATAATACAAGTGCTATCAATATATCAAAGAACACTTTGATGCACACAAAGACCAAGCATATTTGTATCAAGTATCATTACTTGAGAGATAGTACAAGATAAAGATGTGAGACTAGAATATGTGAATAAAAAGGAACAATTGGCAGATATATTTACTAAAGCATTACCTAAGGATTATCATGAGTATCTGAGAGGTAAATTAGGGGTTATTCCCCTAGCTAAGGCTAACTAGGATCACATGAAGTAATTTCATTAAATTTATTACACATAATATTTGACAAATTGATGCAAAGGTGGTCACACTATAGGAGTTTCCTAAATCTATGAAGAGAAATTCACAAGATGTTGATCATTCATAAGAAAGATGCCAGAGGGAGCATAGAATTCAGAAAGTTGAAACAAAGATATCTACATGGTGAAGATGTATGCCTTTGGAATTGTTGTCAAAGAGGGAGAAATCAGTAAGAAAAAAAAGAGGGAGATATACTATTTGAGGGAGAAATCAGTGAGAAAACACAAAGGAAAATAAGATATAAAGAGAAATCTATCCAAGAGGGAGCTAATATTTGTATTGGAGAGAATCAAAATGAAGCTAAGGACATAAATGAAAATCTTCTTATAGAAATTTTTTTTTGGATTGTTTGGTAACCTTGCATGTGTTTTCCATCAATGCCAAAGAGGGAGATTTTTGGAAGTTATAATTGAAGCAATTTTTATATTTCTCTTGATGTCGAACCTTAACTGCTAAGACAATTTCTATCTTGTAAAGTGCCTCATCAATTGATTGATGAAGAAGATTTGAAAAGAGGAGATAAAAAGAAGACCTAGTGAAATGGTTGAGTTATGTGAAGCTACAATTGGTACTTGATGAGATTTCACCTTGGAAAGGTAATATGTTCTTTATCTTTAACACTAAGTGAAGATTAGAAGACAAAAAGTTTAGTCTTGACCGAGTAACAAAGCAGAAGATTAAGGAACTTAATTTTGTGTCAAGTGATGTGAGTGTCAATCAAGCGCCAGTACATGTCAAGAAAATTTAGTTTCAACTGAGCATCAGTATTTACCAAGCGCCAGTAATTACCGAGTTATATAGTGATGACCAAGAACAAGAACACAATGATGATCAAGTGTTAGTATTTTGACAGTTTGAGAAAGATTTGAGATCCCACTCGACATAGTTGATTTCTTGGGATATGTAAAGTATATTTAAGATAAGGATGATTGTTGTGGAGAATTGTGTATGAATTCAAGAATGAGTTTTGAGATGTATTCTACAAGGTAGAAGGATAATGAAAGGTTGGAAGGGTTCATTGGATTTCACCAAACCCTAAGATCTACGGTGATGATTAAGTGGAAAACAATCGAGCTACCTAACCAGAGAGGTATAAGATTAACCTAATTGCAGGTTATGAGTGTGTGGAGGTTGATTAAGTTGATTGGAAAATCTAAGAAGAAGGCAGAGAAGGCTAAGAAGAGAAGTATAGGACTGCACATTGGTGTTTTCTTGATGAATTTCCAAGAAGATCTGAGAGATAGAGATGAAAATGGATGCTAGTCAGTGAATTAGCATTTGAGCTAAATTGGATCTGTATTTGCAAAGTGAGTTGTATGTTTTAGATCATAATTGATGTTACTTTCTAACCATTGTATCAGTTGAAAATACTTTTAAACAAGTTTGACGTAACAATCATATTGTAAATCCTTTATTCAAGGTGACATTCTAATGGAATGATATAATTCCTCTAACAAGGCTCACTTTTAATAGGGTGATTTAATTCTTTAACAGGGTCACATTTAACTATGTGTATTGTAACCTTTAACATGGTTGGCTCCTCACAGAACTCGCTTCAGAAGAGTGAAAATTTGGTAGCATGTTACTGGTGAATTTTCCCATATTAGGTTTCCACGTTAAATCCTGGTGGCATACTTGTGTGAATGTTATATGATGTTTTTAGTGTTAATATATTTATATTCTGCAAGTTGATTACTTTAGGAAAGTGGACTAAAAGTTTATGTTACTAATTATGCTATAGATACCGAGTGGATTGTTGAGTAGATCTAAGTTGGTGAAAGTGTTTGAATGTTCAATTGGTACATCTGGACCTGAGGATAACTAATTCACCCCCCTCTTAGTTATTCTAATTCATTCTAACAAGTCATTTATTCTAGGATAACTATTAGCCTTTTGTTTTCTTAATTATTTTCTTCCAATTTTACTTCATAGGAAGACTTCGTTCTTTCTCTCTCCCCCATTATTTATGATACCATACAAATTTTGGGTGATCACTCCAAAGTAAAATTCTTATGTTCAAGGTTGTAAATAGAGGTACATACTTAATAGGGGGCTCCTCCTTGATGGACTACATGATAGTCATTCTAGATGACCTCTTCTTTAGTACATATCTTCCATGTTGTAGTGTTATTTTGGTTTCCACCTTGTTTATCCTACCCTAAAATTTTGTTATTACTACCTTAGATGTTCTTCTAGTTTGTTAATTTAGTGAATTTTTTCTTGTAGCTCACCTTTTTTGTTATTTTCTATCAATATATACTCATATGAAAGAACTAGTTTTGGTTTCTTAGGATACTCTATAGGTGAAATAAAATCTATATTTGACATGTTCTTTTCTTATTTCTAATCCATAAAAGGATCCTTGTCTATTTATTCATCATACTTATCATTGAATTCAAGACTCTTATCTTGTTCTTCTTCCAAAATTTCTTGGTCTCCATACTCATATTATTTTGGCTCTTGTTCTCTTTTTGCAAATGTATTTCCTAGATTTGTTCTTTCCCAACCAAATCATATGGTGTAAACCTTGTTGAGTTTTTCAAAATTTTCCTATATTCCCAAACCATTTTTGGTAACGTAGCATCCCAATATCTCTAAGAATTTATACTATTTTAGCTAATATGTCCTCAAGTTCTGTGTTTGTAACCTCAACTTGCCCATTATATTTTGGATGGTAGGGAGTGGACTTCTTATGCTTGATTTAACACTCCTTGATTAGTTGTGAAATCAAATATGATGTGAGTTACGGACCTTGGTCTATCACCATCTCCCAATGCACACTATACCTTGCAAATTTATTAATATAAAAATTGAGCAACCGTAGTGTCCCTTGCATTTGTTAGAGCTTTAAATTCTACTCATTTAGTGAAATAGTTTGTAGATACCACGATATAATATTTCTAATTAGAAGCTGGTTATATAGGTCCAAGTAAATCAAGAACCTATTTTTAAAAGTGTAACCACCAATTATGGCTACAAATGCATCTCATCACTCTTTGTAGGTATTCTTGTACCTTGACATTTGTTACACAATCTTGTGTAATAAATTTCATCCTTGAATATGGCTAGGAAATAATATCTCATGTTTATAATCTTGATTACCATCCTTTTTTTTGCAAAATGGCCTCCATAAGGTTCAACATGGTAGGATTTGAGGATTTCAAATATTCACCTTCCCAAAGGTATCTACACATAACATGATCAGGACCAATATAGAATACATAACCAATTATCCATGAAGAAGAGAGTATTTTGAACTAGTTTCTTCCTTCCCTTTGGTTAAAGATATGGATGAGTGCACTCTCTAACCAGATAATTAGAAATATCTACATACCATTAGTCATGAGCTTAGAGAAAAAAGAGATCTTCATTAGGAAATGAATCATCAATTGTTGGATCATTATATAAAGTTGTCAACTAAGAGAGAAAATTTTCCACCACATTAGCTTTTCCTAGTTTGTCCATAATTGTAATATCAAATGATTGTAACAATTGAAGCCATCTGAAAATATTTCCACTCACCAATGATTTATTCATGAGATACCATATGGTTGCATGGCTAGTGTGAACAAAGACAGGATAGCTTGAAATTTAATCTCTAAACTTATTTATAACATAAATGACAACTAGCATTTCCTTCTTAGTAACTGTATAGATTGCCTCATCTCCATACAAGGTCTTTCTAATGTATTAGATAACATATTTTATGTTTCCTTTCTTCTACCCCAAGACTACTCATACTACATAATCAAATTTACCAGTATCTACAAGAAAGGCAGTTTCCAAGTGGGTCCTCTCAATGCCAGTGCTTGATCAAGAGCCTTCTTGAATGATTATGTAGACACCCAAATCTGATAATTAAATATTGATCATATTAAAGTTGTTTAAACCATTCCTATATAGTCATCTTATTAATTAAATATTCAATTTATTTAATTAATGTCCCCTTCCCATTTTGTCTAGAGTCGTGTTAATTAAATAACTTGCCTATTTAATTAATCTTCTCATTTGAAAATCCCGCAAGATAAATTATTTGATCTAATTTATCTAGAGTCCAAATCCTATTTATTAAAATAATACTTCTTCTATTTTCAATTTAAAAGAAATCAAAATTCAATTAAGCCTCATCCACTTGCATATTCCTAACCCATCCACTTGCACCACTTTAACCTCATCTTCATTAAGCAAATGCCTCATTTTTTAAATCCGTCCTCATCCACTCTCTCTCCTCCCACTTTCACTTTCCTATTAAGTCAACTTGCCTCATGATTTCCTATGTCATTAAGCCCAATCCTTTAGTAATTATGTGCATATTCCTGTTAGAATGAATTTAGAATAACTGAGAGGGGAGGGGTGAATCAGTTATCCTCAGGTCTAGATGTAGAAAATAAAACTTTCTATATTTTAGATCTACTCAGCAGCAGTAGCATATGTTAGCAACTTAACCATGCAGTTTACTGTCTAATGTAATTATCTTGTAGAAACATAATAGTAAAACAAACCATAAGCATTCACACAAGTTGACACAAGTATTTAACGTGGAAACCCAATATGGGAAAAACCACCAGTAACATGCTACCAATTTTCACTCTTCTAAAGTGAGCTCTGTGAGGAACCAACCCTATTAAAGGTTACAATAACACACTATTAGGTGTGACCTGGTTAAAGGAGTTAAATCACCCTTTCAGGAGTGGCCTTGTTAAAGGACTTAGAACATTCCACCTGAATGTCACCTTGTTAGAGGATTTATACAAATGACTATTAGGTCAACCTTATTAAAGGATTTTAACTGATACAATGGTTAGAAAGTAATCAAAGCTGTGTTCTGATACATACAACTTACTTTGCAAATTCAGATCCAATTACAACTCTGATGTTAACTTACTGGATGGCCTGCATTGTCATTTCAATCTTCTGATCTGCTTGGAAATCTGCCAAGCAATCACACATGCAACTTTATGCTTATGTATTTAGCCTTCTCTGCTAGGTCATGCCAATTAGTAAATCAACTATGCAATCCTCTTGCATACACACATGTACACCAATCAGTACATCCACACTTGCACACTAAATGAATAACCCCTGAGGTTATCATATACCTCTCTGTCTAGGTCAGATAAATCTATTGCACTTAATCAAGATCGTAGATCTTAGGTTAGGTCAGATCAAATGGATCATTTGATCATTACATTACATTTACTTCTCCAAAGTAGTCTCTAATTAAATCTTGAAACCGTGCATTAATTATGGTTACCCATACATGAAATTATGTGGATAAATCCTTAATTAACTTTACATATCCCAATAAAATTAACTAAGTCAGCCAGAGATCTCAAATCTCATCATTAATCCAAATACTGTAAGTCAGCCAACATCACTATTTTCACTCAACAATTTCACTAGTGCTCGACACTGAACAAACTTTCTCATCACAAAAAACTTCGCTTGGCACAAACAACTTTGCTTGACACAAGCAAATTCACTCGACACAAGAAAAACTTGCTCGCAACAAAATAGCCATAAAAATTGTCTTTCAAAGATAAACAACTAATTACTTTTCCAGAGTGCCAATTGATCAAGTACCCTTTTATTTTCCTTAACTCAACCATTCACTTGGTCTTCTTGTTAAATCTTCTTCATCAATCAATAGATATGGTACTCAAATAGATAACAATAGTCTCACTAGTTAAGGTTTGACATCAATGACAAAATAAAAATTGCTTGCATTGTCACTTTCCAACAATATCCCTCTTTGGCATTGATGGCAACACAAAATATTAAAACAATGATTTAACAAGCATAGTTACCATAAAATCCAAAAATTCACCTGTGTTCCTTGATATGAAAAAATCTTCATTAATGTCTTTAGGTTCATTCTGATTCTCATCTGTAAAACATTCCTCCCTCTTTGTCTTTAATCACACTATAATCATTTGTGTCTAATCATCTATAGACTCTCTCTGAGTAGATAATCACTTCAATGTTTTCAATAGTAACTTCTCCCTCTATATAGGTAATCTCTCCCTCTTTATACTTCTTCCTCTATGTAATCTCTCCTTCTAGGTAATCTCTCCCTCTAGGTAATCTCTCCCTCTTTGAAAACAATGCCAAAGATGTTGATATCTTTATCATGTAGATCTTTAGCATCATGTTGATCCTGTCATCTTGATTATGACTGATCTTCTTTTCTGTCCATGTCCAACTTCACAACTTTAGTCAGCAACCTAAAGTGTGGCTTACTGTGCATCAATGTGTCAAGTATTCTGAATGTAATATTTGATGCAACAGTACCATACAGAACTTAATTAGCCTCAGTTAGGGGAATCACCCCCATTTTACCTCGCAGATACTCATGAGCATCCTTGGGTAGTGCCTTTGTGAATATGTTTGCTAATTGTTCTTTAGTGTTCATGTAATCCAGTCTTACTTCTTTATTTTGAACTAACTCCCTCAAGTAATGATACTTGATAGCTATGTTCTTTGTCTTCAAGTGCATAACAGGGTTTTTATAAATATTAATGGCACTCGTGTTATCACAATATATGACAACTAGTTCAATGATTTCTTCCTTCATACCTTTCAGTAGTATCTTCAACCACATAATGTTAGAATAGTTGACTGCTGCTGCCACATACTTGGCTTCAACTATAGATTGTGAGGTGCATTTTTGTTTCTTGCTTGTCCATGAGAACAATCTTTTTCCTAAAAGAAATTCTCCACTAGTAGTACTTTTCCTGTCATCAAAATTTCCAGCCCAATCAGAGTCAGTGTAAACTCTGAGTTCAAACTTGTCATTCTTCTTGTAGTATAGACTATAGAAATCATTTCCTTTCAAATATCTTTGAATCCTTTTTACTGCCATCATGTGAGTTTCCTTGGGGTTAGCAGAAAACCTTGCAACAATTCCAGCAGCTACGGCAATGTCAAGTCTACTGTGTACAACATATTGTAGCTTTCCAATCATTGATCTGTAGAGTGTTTGGTTCACTTCTTTTGTGTCATCATCTTTTTTCAGCTTCTGTCCAGTAGCCATGGGTGTACTCACTAGTTTGGACTCTTCCATTTCAAAAGTTTTCACTATCTCCTTGATATATTTAGATTGAGTGATATAGATACCATTCTTCATTTGATAAATTTGTAAGCCAACAAAATTTTTTATTTCACCAAACATAGACATCTCAAATTCAGTTTGCATCTCTGTTGCAAATGTCTGGCATAACACATCTTGTCCACTAAATATGATGTCATCTAAAAAAATTTCAGCTAATAATGTACCTTTTCTTTGCTTTGTCTTCAAGTACAGGTTGTTGTTTTCATTGGTTCTTGCAAATCCAATCTTTCTTAGATAATTGTGCAATCTCTCATACCATGCTCTTGGTGATTGCTTCAGTCCATATAATGCTTTATGCAATCCACAAACCATATTCCTTTTTTTTGGGTCAACAAAACCATCATCTTTCTCAATAAACACTTCTTCAAAGATACCATTGAAAATGCAGACTTCACATCCATCTGATAAACTTTGAATCCTTTATAGGCTACATATGCAAGTAAGGTTCTAACTCCTTCCAATATTGCAACTGGGGTGAATGTTTCACCATAGTCAGTTGCTTCCTCCTGTGCATAACCCTTGCATACTAGTCTAGCTTTGTTTCTTGTCACATCTCCATGTTCATTCAGTTTATTCCTAAATACCCACTTTGTACCAATTACCTTTTTATCCTTCGGCCTAGGTACAAGTTTCGAAGTCTTGTTCTTCTCAATTTGTTCAATTTCCTCATTCATTGTTTGTATCCAATCTTCATTTTCTAAAGCATCTTTCACTGTTTTGGGCTCAAATTCACATAACAGACATGTGCCATCTCTCAACTTACTTCGTTTCATAACTATAGAATCCTTCAATCCAATGATTTGATTAGAATTGTGGTTTCTCCTCACATATTTTTCTAGAGTAGGCTCAGGTCTTGCTTTAGGTTCATTGTTTATATTCAGTTCTTGTTGATTCTGAGACTCGGCATCTCCATCAGATAGCTCGACATTCACTTCTTGTTGCACAACAGCTCCACTTTGTGACTCGGCAGGTGCATTTTGTTTCTCAGCAGTAGGTTTAGGTAGTGTATTAGAATATTCCTCATCCAGATATATGAATGATTTGTAGCTTTCAGGCTCTTGTGTACTTTTAGCTTCATTCCTTTCTACAAACTCATCAATTCTAACATTTGAACTTTCCACAACTTTGTTAGTATTAGATTTCAAACATTTGTATGCTTTGCTTTTCGTTGAATAACCAAGGAATATACCTTCATCACCTTTAGCATCAAGTTTTCCATTTTTTTTGTCCTTCAATATAAAAAATTTGCTTTCAAATACTTTAAATTACTTTACACTAGGTGCATAACCATACCAAAGTTCATAAGGTGTAGCATTTTTACCTTTCTTGACTTGTACTCTATTTAGGGTATAGACTGCAGTACTTAAAGCTTCTTTCTAGTATTTATGTGAAACATTCTTCTCCATCACTAGTGTTCTTGCACAGTCCATGATAGATCTGTTCCTACATTTAGCAATACCATTTTGTGGAGGAGTCCTAGGTGCGGACATCTGTCTCTTTATGCCTCGGTCATTACAAAACCTATTGAACTCATTATAAATAAACTCTCCACCTTTGTCAGATCTTAAGCATTTAAAAATTTTGCTTGTTTCCTTTTCAACTTTAGCTAAGTACCATTTAAATAACTTGAATGCATCAGCTTTTTTCTTGAGAAACATTACAGTCATCATCCTTGAATAATCATCAAAAAATAGAATAGCTTCTTTCTAGCACCATAGTAGCTTCTTTCTCCAATGGGACCATAGAGATTAGTATGGACTAATTCCAGAATTTCCTTTGAAATATGTGTTTTACTCTTGAAACTAGACTTAGTAATCTTTCCTAGTTGACATTGTTTGCACATTGCATTCGGAGGTTTCTTTAACTTAGGTAGCACTCTAACCATTTTCAATTTACTTATGCTTACCAATTTATCAAATTTCACATGGCACAACCTCTTATGCCATAACCAAAAATCATTGTATTGTGCAAACAAACATATTTCTTTGGATAAATCTAGATAGAACAAGTTACCTTTAGTTTGATCACCACTTCCAACTAGTTTTCCAGTAGAGTCATAGATCTTTGCTTTTATGTGATGGAACTCAACTCTATAACTAGAAGTGTTCAGATGTGCAACACTCAGCAAATTGTAATTAAGATCATCGACCCAATACACATTATCACATTTGATTTTGTCAGTCAGGTTAATCAATCCTTTACCTTTGATAAGACATGGTGCATCATTACCAAATTTTACATATCCTTCTTTGCATTGGTTTAGGGTTTCAAACTTATCCTTGTCATTAGTCATATGATGGGAACAACCATTTTCAATTATCCAATGATCACCTTTACTTTTATAAGAAATTAATGTAGTTTTCTCATCATCATCAGAATCTTCTTTCATTGAAACATAAACAACTTCTATATCATTGTCATCATAATTGTCAGTATCATTGTTAGAAGTTTCTTCAGCAATATAACAAGATTTAATACCTTTGTCTTTGTAATCCTTATATTTCCTGAAGTCTTTGTCATCCTTTTTGTCTTTGTATTCTTTGTATTTTTTTTCCTTTCTTTCATCTTTTTCATTCTTATCAGAACATCTAGCAGCTATATGACCAACTTTATTTCATGAAAAACAAATGATAGGAAGTTTACCTCTATATTTTCCTTTTCCTCTGGACAACCTTTTTTCCATAAGTGCTTCAAGTTCTTCAAGATCATCATCAGTAGTGTCACTATCACTGTTCACATGTTTCTTTCCTTTCTTAGATTTATTGAGAACTAGCTATGAATCTAAAAGTAGAACCAATACCTTGTGGATTGTAGTTATCATAATTTGACATTTCAAATGCAGTGAATCTGCCTATCAGATTTTCCAGATTCAGATTATTGTTAGGAGTACATCTCAATTCTTGAATTGTAGAAACTCTAATAGAATATATAGGAAATAAATTTCTTAGTACCTTTCTCATAATAGTGTTCTCATCTATTGTTCCATTAGCTCCTCTAATGGAATTTACAAGTTCTTTTACTCTACCATAATACTAATTAACAATTTCACCTTCTTGCATTTTCATCTCATCAAACTTACCTCTTAGAATTTCTAATTTAGCTCTCAACACATTTGTGTCTCCACCATGGACAGTAGCTATTTTATCCCACATCTATTTTGCATTTGTGCAGCTCTTTATATCATCAAACTTTGAATAGCTCAATGAGGATGCAATCTCCAAATTTGCTTGATTGTGCTCTTGTGTTTCTCTTAGTTGTGTAGCTATGAGAGGATTAGTAGGTGATACATAGTCATTTTCAATAAGTCACTTAGCATCATCTCCAATACAAGCTAGATGTAGTTTCATCAAACTCTGCCATGTAGGGAAGTTATCTTTGTTCAGCTTCAGAACCTCCTTTTTATACATCTTGATCTTTTTGCTCCAAGTACCTTCAAACTATTTTCAGGAGACCAGAGCTCTGATACAAATTGTTAGAATGAATTTATAATAACTGAGAGGGGAGGGGGAATTTGTTATCCTCAAGTCTAGATGTAGCAAATAAAACTTTATGTATTTCAGTTCTACTCGACAATAGTAGCATATGTCAGCAATTTAACCATGTAGTTTACTATCTAATGTAATTAGCTTGTAGAAACATAATAGTCAAACAAACCATAAGCATTCACACAAGTTGACACAAGTATTTAATGTGGAAACCCAATATGGGAAAAACCACCAGTAACATGCTACCAAGTTTCACTCTTCTGAAGTGAGCTATGTGAGGAGCCAACCTTGTTAAAGGTTACAATAATACACTGTTAGGTGTGACCTGGTTAAAGGATTTAAATCACCCTGTCAAGAGTGGCCTTGTTAGAGGACTTAGAACATTCCACCTAGATGTCACCTTGTTAGAGGATTTATACAAATGACTGTTAGCTCAACCTTGTTAGAATACTTCAGGGATAACTGAGAGGAGGGGGTGAATCAGTTATCAGCAACTTTATATCTTTTGTACTTATTAATCCAGACTCATATAAATTAAATGCACATTCAGATAACACATTACACAACACATCAATTTTGTTACGGGGAAAAAAAATGGTAAAAACCCCGATGGGAATTAGTACCCACAAAGAACTATACTGTTTATAGTAATCCCTGTTAAAAGATTCTTCAACCCTGTTAGGAGTTGTTCAATACAATGAATTAGTATAGTTGAACTAGTTAAGGGTCAGACCCTATTAGGAGTCTTTTACAATAACCTTGTTAGGGTTGATGGACTCACTGTCCAAGTGGTGAAGGCTACAACCTTCTGGTTATTTGATACACACTGTATCAACAAGATGAACTGTTGTTTGTGACACTGCTTCTCTAATTAGTTCCTTTTATGCATCGATGCTTTAACCTCTTGTAAATCAGTATAAAAATCTAGTCTATATTTTGAATGCTTCAACATAAATATCTATATTATCAACATATGATAAATATAGCTCTGATGTGTCAGCACTCTTCTCTGCTTGCCAATCTCTGGCTTTCGCAACTCTTCTTATCACAAATGACCATGTATAAATACATACTCCAATTATGAGATCATGGGACCTGTTAGAAAACTCTTCTTAACATCCTTGTCGGCTCTACTAAGAACGCAAGCATAATTATAACCGCGCAAGTCAATGCTGAATAGACGCATCACTTCACTAAGTCGGCTTCACCAATTTAATCATAACTTTGTAATATTCTTGAAATATTTTTGGCATGTTTAGATTAATATCAACAACTCATAACTCATCATGAATATACACACACATATCCTGAAGATAGGTGCAACTCGATCAACATGTTACATACATCGGCCTTAAACCGTTATTCCTCTAGAACTGTAACCGTCAATAACAGAGTTACATATCTTTACTGAAACTTCATATCTGGGTCTGTGTGTATGAACATAGCATAATAAACATGTCAACAACATGTATCTATCCACGTAATTCTTCATGTCATCATATGGATAAGTACATACAGAAGTACTGATGTGTATTATATGTTGTCATCAATGACAAACATACAATCAATCAACTGTTCAAAATCAAATCTCCAACAATCTCCCCCTTTGGCATTGATGGAAAAATATGATAAAAAAAAATTCTATTCTTTTTACAATCTTCTCAATATCCTCAACAAATATTCATCTACACTGTTGTAGTCTCATGGACTGTGTTTTATCTGTAAACTCCCCCATTGTCATACTTCCCTGCTGTGTTCCTTTACTCTCCCATAGTATAAGCTCCTTGTATGTGTTCCTTGTTTGTCTTGTTTTTACTGGTATATACTCCCCCATTGACATCAATGGCAAAGGATTCCATAAACCATTAAGCTTGGGTACTACTCCAGAAGTAGAGTAGTCAACCATTCATCGGTCACATAGGACTGATGTACTTGCTACTTTTTCTAGTCAAACGTAGGAGAGAGAATTACTCCCAACTTCTCCCTTAGATACTCAAAAGTATCTTTTGCTAAAGGTTTTGTGAAAATGTCTGCTAGCTAATCTTTTGTGCTTACATAGTCCAATGTTACTTCCTTTTTTGCAACTTTTTCTCTCAGATAATGGTACTTGATCTCTATGTGTTTTGTCTTTGCGTGCATCACATGGTTCTTAGACATGTTAATAGTACTGGTGTTATCACAATGAATAACAATAGGATAGTCAACCTGAATACCAAAGTCTTTAACCATCTGCTTGATCCAAACAATTGTTGTACAATTCAGTGCTACTACAACATATTCTGCCTTTGATGTTGACTGAGAAATACAATATTTCTTCTTGCTTGTCCAAGATACCAACTTTTCTCCAAGAAATACTGCTCCTCCTGAAGTGCTCTTCCTATCATCAATACAACTTGCCCAATCTGCATCAGTATACACATGAAGTTGTATATTCTCTGATTTAAGATACCATAAACCATAGTCTATAGCTCCCTTAGGGCCCGTTTGGCAGCAGGAATTGGACTGGAATTGGCATTATCTAATTCTAGATAATGCCAAATTCCATGTTTGGGTCCATGGAAAAAAATGGAATTGGAATTCTGAAATTCTCATTTTGCCCAAAAAATGGGAATATCATCTTCCACCTAAATAGGTGGAATTGGAATTTCAAAATAAGTGGAATGGGAATTCCAATTTTTAGAAAACCAAATTTAATATTTTGTGGGATCTGTGACTATAAAGATGTATATTATATTGCTATAAGGATGTATATATATACATGTGTGTATATACACATGTGTGTATATATGCATGTGTGTATATACATGTGTGTATATATACACATGTGCATGTATATACAAACCAAATTTAATATTTTGTAGAATTCGTGACTATAAAGATGTATATTATATTGCTATAAAGATGTATAT